>JAAGVU020000078.1:16022417-16032644 GCA_011763525.2 Mormyrus iriodes | reverse complement strand
TAGCCTATTTCGTTAATATTTCTACTTGCCACATATTCCTGCAGGCCACGCTCTCATATCATGGACTCTGGCCCAGATGCAAGCCCCCCTCCCCCGCTCTGTCTAAATGAGGTGATCATCTCACTAAGCAGGCAGACAAGTGGCCTAACAGGCCATAACACTGCCATCCCATTCCCCCCCCCCATCCACTGCAATTAATTAACAAGAATGGGGTCCAAATGGGGAACTCGGCTGCTGAGACACGATCTGAATTACAACCGCCATCAAGTGAGACGGACAGCGCCCCCATGCTGCAGACATATGCCAAGATGTGTGGGCGAAATGTCAAGTGGGTGAGAACGAATGAGATCAAGCAAAGACATGCTAGTCCGATCGGTCAGCCAATCAACGCTTTACCGCTGGACCCCTACCGTCTCCCAGACTGTGCCAGACGTCTTGAGCTGAGACACGAAAATGCTTTAACATCAAGTCTTGATGTGCATCTCAACATGATTAAAGAAGATCCTCATGTTTTTACAGCATTCTCCCATGTGCAGAAACATCGGACCCTGAGTGAGAGCCTGACGTCGGCAAATGAGCCCATTAAAACTTAGTCCCTGTGCAAACAATTCTTATGAGCAATCAGGGCAGCTCCCTACCCCCGAGTGTGTGTGTGTGTGTGTGTGTGTGTGTGTGTGTGTGTGTGGGGTGGGGATCGGGAAGGGGGAGCAGTTTGCATGGGTTTCCTCCAGGTACTGCAATTTCCTTCCAAAGTCTAAAAATGTGCTATTACGTGAATTGGTGTGTTTAAATTGCCCACAATGTATATGACTGTCTGTGTGCCCTGTGATGGACTGGCATCCTCAGATCAGTGTCTGAATCAGTGGTTATGTATGGGTGGATGGAAGGAATAAAAACATTTCTGGATGAATCAATTAATGGATCGATGGATGGAATCAAAGCATCTCTAGATGGATAAATGGATGGATGGAAGCAAAGTATTTCTGGATGGTTGATGGACGGAATCAAAGCATTTCAGGACAGATGGATGATGGATAGATGGATCGTCAAATGGATGGACTGATAAATGGATGGGTGGAATTACGGCATTTCTGAGAATTGGACTGAGGTGGACCCATACGACAATTTGGACAGATATCAGCTCAAGCTCAGCCCGGTCTATGTTGCAGCAGGATTATTGCTTTTCTGCATGGGACTCAAACCCATGCCAGCACATTGCTTGGGGGGATTGAGAGACGCATTTCGATAAGACACCCGCTCATCTGCAGTCGTCTCCAGGCACCTTGTCTGCCAAGGCCACTGCCTTGCAGATCCCAGCCTGCAAGCCATTTTCTTGGATTTGGAGCTTTCTGGGATAAGAAGTCATAATTCAACCTGTCCTCCATCTTTGATTGTTCTGCTGCTGTACATTTCATTACTGCACTAACCTGCAGCACTGTATTGTGGTACTGTATGGCTATTCCAGTTTGTTATAATAGTGTCTAAGGAAAATAATATGTGGTTGATTCTATAGAGGCACTTAATACATTTTTTGAAGATAATACGGAAAAACCTTCAGGCAGCTTGTTTGTACTTACTGGACTGACAGCACACAGACTGATGGCTAGATCCCAGCTTAAAGGAGATGTGTAAGGGCTCCTGCAAGGTCACTACACTGGCCTCCCTGTATCATGGTCATTTGAGGCTCATTCCCACCTGCTGGGTGCGATGGAATTGGGTCATCACGAGTCCCTGGCTTTTCCCTCCAGGGTCGAACAAGGAAAATGGGCCTGGGGTGGAGCCCAAAGCAGAGGCTGGACGGAGGCCGGAGAATTGACATGGCCTTGGGTCTGAATCATGAATATGAGACTCCCTGTGGGCTTGTAAAGCAATTTTAGAATCATTTCCGCTGCTCAAATGATGGCAAGCCGAATTTTCTTTACGTAAAGTGTCTAAGATTTAACTAGTGACTAGTTTCCCCATTTGTTGATATTCTGATTTACATTTTTGTCATTTTCAGAATATGTTTTGTGGTACCCGGCACTCTTGTAATAATAATAATAATAATAATAATAATTATTATTATTATTATTATTATTATTATTGTTATTATTATTGTTATAACAATGACAGCCAATCAAAGAGTACCTGGCCTGTCACACACAGTGGTTTCTATGCATTGTGTTACACTTGTGGGATAAAAATCCCCAGAATAAAAACAAGGTGATTAAACTTCCTTAGTGTCTCTTTCAAGGCACTGATATTTTCTGCCTGAAATGATGGCAGCCTGATAATGAGAGAAGCAATTTGCTTACACAACCTTATTAATCAGACATCACACTCAAATGGGCTAATTGTTTAATGCAGTTTGCGGGGGGGTGGGGTGTTCATCACAGAGGGCTCGGGGCGAGGGGGCAGCTGGTCTACCCACCCCCCTCAAAAAAAAACTGGGATTACAGGGCACAAAATAATCTGCGCAAAAGCCGAGTATTGAATAGGCTTAGAAGTCTGGATATGCAGTGTTGGAAAGAATATAGATGGAAGCATCTGGAAACTTTTTGGAATGGATTATTTGGATACTGTAACACTGTGCTTTCCTGGACTGAGATTTTATTCCCTGTCTCAGCATGTGACTTTATCCTCTCCCATGATATGCCATGTCTTATAGCAGGATGTGATGCGTTCCTCCCAAATTAGCCCCGCCCCCAGAGCAGTTAAGTGATTTCACTTACTTATGGAAGTTTCTGGACAGGGAAGATTTTAACTTTTCATTCCTATGGGTACATAGACTAGTGTAAATATTGTTATAACCAGGGTTTAAATATAGTTGGAGCCTGGCAGAGCATAGCTCTGCCTCCTCATTGTCCAAATCACACCTTGCCAGAGTGCAGCTCCGCCTCCTTATGTCCAAATCATACCTTGTCAGAGTACAGCTCTGCCTCCTTCAATGTTAACCTTCTTTCTTAATGCTCCAAAATTTAATAAAACTGAATGGTTTAATAAAAAAAATTGTTCTTTTCATCAGCTCTAATGTTAATTTTCATTAGTCACTGATTTTTCAAGTAGATGACATATTCCTACATAATGCCTTGATTTCTATCTCATGTTTTTGTATTTTGACTCAGGAAATATCCCTTCAAGGTTTCAAACATCACAAAAACTCCCATCAACCATAGACACTGCCCGGTTTGATTCTATAAGGACCCTGACCATAACAATGTCCCTTTGTTCCTCCCCAGTTTCTCAGGTTAATTTGTTCCCCAGTGCCAATCATCTGCCTCAACCTGCGCAGTAATATTTTTTTTCTTTTGCCCCAGTGAACATGACTACCCCCCTAGTGACATCCTTGGGAACAGTTCTTGAAACCTGACCATTGTTTATTAAAATTTAAACTTGAGTTGTATGTCAGAACTATATATCACCCCCCCCCCCCGTTCACACATACACACTTTCCTATTATGGCAAGACCTCTGCCTGTGACCATATAAGCTAAAAATATTCCACTTGCTTCAGATTTCCAGCCAGCCTAATTAGTATATATGCAGAGGCTCATTCTTTATTCGGATTCTTCTAAGCTGGAGAGAGGTTCGGATTTGTTAATACTATCCATCGCCGTGGCGGCACATCAGAAAGCTTTGTGAGGGAGCTTACGCATAATGATTTATGAACTTCCTGCACTGGCAGAGTGAAGCCAGCTTGGATATGCAGTCGGGGGTGGGCTAGCTGGACCACTGAATCAAAGCTGGGCGATACATTAAGTGTGTTTTCCAGACCTGCCAGGGGCTGGCAAATTGCTAGAGGAGAGCCTGGGCACTCTCCTGTATTTGGGTTGTGTTTGGTGGGGGGCCCCCCAAACACCACCCAAATTTCAGGAGGGTGAGGAGATGCCACTTGGCAAAATGTGGGTGAGAAAAATGGATTCTACGTGACGATGGCGCTTTTAACAGGACAAATGACTGACATCTTCAACAAAAGGTGAGACAGCCCCCCCCCCCCCCGTCGCCTATTTTTTGGGGTAGGTTGGGTGGGTTATAATTCCTAGGGGAAGAGAATTTAATTGAAATCATTAATGAACTGTCATGGGATTCGTTGATAGGATGTAAGTGACGCCTGTCAGACCCTACGCTGCGAGTCACCCTCTGGCAACCTGTGGGTGAGCCGGAGAAGGTCACGCCTCCCCCCCCCACCAAAAAAAAACTGAGAAATTAATCTGCTCCAGGAAGGGCTCCCGCTGCAAAGACCCATGGGAAATGAGCCGTGAGAGATGTTGGCTGACACTGGAGCTCAAGGTCAAAATTTACCCCGGCTATCTGGTGCCCGTTTGTTTGTAGCATAAGCTAAAATCGGGTGAGCAGGGCTGTGGGTTTGAATCCTGCCCCTGCCCTCTGTGTAGTGTGTTTGCATAGAATATTCTGGATGCTCTGATTTCCTATTGTGTCCACTTTTCCCTGCGATAGAATGCCATCTTGTCCAGGGACAGGATTCAGGCTCTGTGGTAGGTGGATGGATTAAAGCTGCATTAGTTGTCATCTGGTCCAATTACAAAATGGATGAGATTTTTTCCAAATGAAATACCCAGGAAAATAATAATGCAATGAGTTCAGATTAGCATTCAGGCCCTCGATTACGTTCACACCTGCACACTTTGTTACTTTGTGTTTTATTTTGCATATTGTCTGTCGATGCTTTTATTGGATTACAACCATTGATATTTCTCCTCTGACGTACAAGCCGTTCTGAAGTTTATGCTTCCGCTGTGCCGTGTAAATCCTCATGTCTACATGCTCTCTTTGTTCTCAGGCCCTAATGTAACACCAACTAGTGAGTTTCCCTCTTAACGTGGCCAAATTATGAGTCTCTTGTTCCAGCTAATAAAAGACACGGACACCAGGATATTTAGTTAGTGTTAGTAGCCTGAGCTGTCCTGAAAATATTCCCCCATTATCCTTTCTCTCATGTGCCATTATCCATGGTTTCCAGTGTTCCTGTTGTTGTTGTTGTTGTTTTGATCTCGTTCTGTCCAATCAGCACTCAGGTGTTCATCTATAATGGCTACTTTCTACTGTTCGTGCATTCAGCTGATTTTTGTCATGAATTTACATTTGCAGGATTGAGAATAATACATTTTGATTTTCTTACATATGAAGTGAATAAAAATTAGCAAAGAGCACTAAATACTATAATGTACGGGGGGGGGGGGGTTCTACATAGATCCTTCCATCTATCTTCCATACTTGCTTATCCAGGAGCATATCACAGGAAGCACAGGATACTAGGCAGGGACGCCCTGGATGAGATGTAGGTCCATTTCCTGGGAAAGGGTTTACTACTCAAGACTTTTATCTTTCTGTCTTTTTTGGTGGCTCTTTTGGTAGATGGCAAAGATCAGCATGATTTCCTTGCTCGTCTATACTGGTTTGGTGCTGGACCAGTACAGCTGAAGCCGGTCCACCAGCAATATTCCATTGACGGTGCTGGTCCACCAGCACCAAAACAACAAATGCCAAAACCAGTATGCATTACGCTGGTCATGCAGGTAACTAGCTATGCTGGTCTATGCTAGTTTTTTCAGCAGGGTATTTTTGGTTATTTGTGACATTTATTACATTATTACATTTATGTCTTATTGCTTTTTTACTATTTTTATTATGGTGGAGTTGACAACCTTGCATTCCACCGCAGGTTATAATCGGACTGTATACCCTGAATGCGAGAAAACCCTTGAATCCTTGAACCTCCTGCTTACATAACTGTCTCCTTAACTATACTGCCACCTGCTGGCCTTAATGCCTTTTGGAATCCGTTATTGCTACAGATGTAGGGTCTTTGGAGGCTGCGTTACCCTGACTGTGCTCGTTGATCTCCAGCAGCCGCCCATCCACTCACGGTGTCCCTCGGCCTCTCCATCTCTCGCTCTTTTTGGCTGGCCTCCCCTTCACCATGTTGACATTTAAAGTGCCCCATCATTCGATACCCGCAGCGGAGATCGTTTTAACACTGCAGCGCTATTGAGCATAGACATTAAAAAAGATATATATTAGACCAGCAGAGGTCATCTGGGTGTCTACACGGTCTGGTAGAATCTAAATTTCTTTGCAAGCTGTGCAATTATCCAACATAATTGTAAGAAATAGTAAATAAATACTCACTTTTCAAACCTGAATAGACAAACACCCAACAGCTTCACATTGTGACAACACACAACGTATAACAGGGCTGAATGGAACATTCCGGAAAGATTCCAGTTACCTAAAAGTAGCGTTTAAAAGTACAGCATAATTTTCAAAATATGCCAAACATTGCGCTAATTGAGCAGTAACACTGTCAATCTCCTATTTCAGTTACTTAATTGTTAGAGGGACGTCGGTGGTGTTTGGAACGTGACTGTTAGATTTGCATGTATGTTAATTATTCTCTTTGTTAATTATTAATGCAAATTAGGGCTCAGGTCTTTGATTAACTTGCTTGAAGTTCCTTGTTGCATAGTCATTTTCCTCAAAGATTTGTTCTATCAATATACTTCCAGAAAGTATTGGGAAAAGTGACTGTATTAATTAACCTTACGCTAAAATAATTTATTGTGTTATTAATTACTACACATTTCTCCCGTTAGTGCCTCGACATCTGGACTATGTGTTGTGCGTTAAATACAATATGACTAAAGAATTATAGGCTAATTACTAAGTGCATGCTTTGGGATTAATTAATTTGGAAATTTGCATACACTTTTAATTATTGAACTAGCTATAATAATAATTAAGCAAGCAAATAACAGCTGCACTTTCCCATGTTTTTAGATATTTTGTGGAACACCAGTAACATTTCTCTATTTTACCGTAGCCTACTTCATTGACGTTCATATTTAAACTAATTTCTCTATCCCCTGACTAAACAAGCTCCCTAACCATATTTGAAAAGTAAAACCAGTCTAGTGAAGCTGCTGTCCGCTCCGTTCCCTTGCTGTACGCGTTTATGGGTCTTGCGACAGGCTGAATACCGCGGTTCTCACAGCATGCGCTGTACCGCTCACCCGGATCACCGCCACAGAGAGCGCCGCGACTATTGTGCAGATTCTGCCAGAGCGGAGAAGAATTTCAGACCCCGGGATGAGCACAGTGGGATCCTCCATCTGAGAGAAGATCACTTGGTGACATTTGAGGCATTTTTGAAAAGCGATCACAGCATATTTGACTATCCTCTGTTCACATTGTGACTTGTGGATGCCGAGCCGTTGCCATTCGTGGCCCCCCTGTGGACGTGTCGTGTAATGCCGTCAGCTAAGCATAGCTGCGTGCGGTTTCTTGCTTACCCGGCTCTTTTCGCGATCATAGCCTTTCCCTGCCAGGAAATGTCGCCTGTTCGGGGGAGCATGCAATTCGCGTCCGCCTCGCGCTTTCCGACCGCGCTCCGGGTAACGTGCAACCCCCGCAGCTTGTATTTCCAGACCCTGAATAGTTTTCCGACGAACGATCCGACAGGCAAGGGAACACCAAGGCACAGGAGGGAGTTTCTGCGAGGTTAAAATTCCTGAATTATTTTTGGGTTCGTATATTATTTATAGACCTATTAAAAAATAAGACAGCAACGCAACAAAAGCTTTGGATATAAATAATAAAGGTTACATTTTTATTTTGCTTGAAATGGATGAGAACAGGCCTCTAAATACATTCATCAGGTCTACTGGTAGCCACATATGAGGCTTTGTTCCTGATTATAACAACAGAGAAATGTGGACACCATTGAATGTAAAAAAACCAAACATTTTTGGCCTTTATTAGCATAGCAAGATATTAACCCAAGAAGTTGATCTGTTTAGGATGGTGTTAAATTTCTGACTTAGCTCTTGCCTTTTCGACCTTCCCCCCATCATGCAGATGCCAAGGACACTTTGCAAACCGGAAGAAGTAAGAATCTAAAGAAAGTTGAATGTGTCAGCATGTCAAAGAATGACAAGCGAGGAAATTAAATGGGGCGAAAAGGAAAAAAGGTTGGCTGGCTCAACTGTCTGTAAAACAAGTTGGATTGCAGTTGCGAGAGCCCTTCAGTGTGTGTGGGGTGATCTAAACAGGATTGCTCATCAGAAGTCTGGTTTTTCTGGATCTTGAAGTGGGGGCTGGTATCAGAACGAGAGGAGAGACCTTTATGGGTCATTTAGCTCTGATAAGATGACACTGCTGCTGATTGTATGGTTTGTTAAATGAGGTACCTTACAGGTGCTGAGTTACTCGATGTGCAGCTATGGGCTAGAGACATGAGCTGTGTGTAAGAAACCAATAGGTAGGATTATGCCCCTACTGGAATTTCCTTAATGGAACGGCAATGAGCTTGGGGCGTAAGCCTGTGCAGACAGGTACGTCAAACTCTGAGCGACGAACTGGGATTAGACAAAAAGTAGTCAATGTTTCAAGGATAAGAGAACGTTTTTCACATCTTCATTGGAGCTGGCCTGGGATTAGACGACGTTTTTCGACATTTCAGGGACAGAGAAATGATTTTGTCACATCTTCATTAGAGTTAGCCTGGGATTTGATGATGGGAGTTGACGGTTCAAGGACAGAAAGATGATTTTTAATATTCTTAATAGCATCAGTCTGCGATAAGACAAAGTTCATCAATATTTGGAATAAGGAGAAATGATTTTTCACATCCATATTAGTGTTAGTCTACAGAAGTTTGCCTGTTACAAACAGATGATAAAACCTGGATGATAAAAGACCAAGCTAAAACACCAGATGGACTGTGTCAGCTCTGAGTACACCCTCAGTTTTATTAGTATTCTATCTGAGAAAATTGAGTCATCGACTACCAAGCTGTCAGGCAACCTGATGCCATCACACTGACCTGGGTATCACTTATTAACAAGAGAAAACCAGGCCATGTGAGACAGGTAATCTCCCCTAAACTAATCATGCAAATAATAAACAGAACTGGTCCAAGTACTGGACCCTGAGGGACCCCACTGATGACAGGCACAATAACATGGAAAGCAGGATGGGGAAGGTGAAAAGAGAATTTCCTTGTGGGGATCAATAAAGTATCATTCTATTCTGTTCTAAAACCAGCAAAGATACAACCAGGAACCACATAATAGCTGTGGCAAAACAGAGTGAGTCAATGGTACAAAATGCCCATGGCCATGCCCTCTTCTGGCAGAATGAGAAGGCCAAAAGTAGTATTAAAAAACAAATCATCTACAACATTCAGAAGTGAATCGCAGGGCCATTACAATTAACATATAAGAGCTGGTAGCATTTTTTTTACTTCCTCAAAGAATTTGATTCATCTCTTGTACATTATATTTAAGAGTAGATTTTATAGGGAAATTAGAATGTATTTGACCCTCTATAAATCAATAAAGCCTTTTACATGTCATACAATATTTACATATCATACAATATGTGAAGCTGTAGTTTTAATTTCAGTTTACCCGCTTTTAAAAGGATCTGCTGTCCAGTCTTACATAATATTCATGTGTCACCTGTGTGTTACATCTTGGTCTGCAGTCCATCTTGTTCAGTTGTAAAGCTTTCATTGGAGAAGGTGGCATATCTGTTTGTGTGAAAGACTCCATGTTTGCCCTGGAGATGCTCTGTCAGAAGTCCCCTGCATCACTGTCAGCCATTGACCATTGATTGCATGAAGGTTAAGAATCGGTGACAGTAGGAACAGTCTTTGTTTGGCACGGAGCCTCACAGCAGCCAGTCCATAAAATCCAGATGCGAGGTTTTATACTTGCGTTAACACAAATGACCTTTCCTTGGCCAGCTGAGCACCAGATTATCCATCTTTTTGTTGGTTTTACGGTTCTTTTATCTGGCAGGAGCAGAATCATCGGAACATGAACGCCACGGCAACAGGAACACAAGGAAGGAGGTGTGTGACGACAATGTGGTGCTGTTTCGTTCCTTATGAGATGCTTGTGTCATATACTGTACATTTGCCTCCTGCCTGCCTACCTCCTGGTAGGTGTCTTCAGCGCTGCCATTTACCACAATTCAACCTTTTGCATGGCACCCCCTGTTGGCCACAAATAGTCACTGCATGGGGGGGGGAGACAAAAGATATGCCCATGGGTGTTTGTAAGGGTCTGCTTAAGAGTGTGACTCCCTATAATATGGACATGATCCCTACAGTTACAACTAAAGAAATCAGGCGGTGATATGTTTTTGAGATTCTCACACCTCTCTCCCATCACCTATATCAGGACATCCCCACGGGCAAAAAGAAATGTCAAGAGGGACAATATGC
>JAAGVU020000078.1:15988762-16020150 GCA_011763525.2 Mormyrus iriodes | reverse complement strand
ACAAAACTACATATTTTACATAGTATATATAACAATATTATGGTATAAGGATGTACTATTGGTTAACAGATGACCCCACCCTCCCCACTACCATAGGTTCCTGTAATGGGCCACATGGTACCTGATAAGCTGCCACACCTGTGAAGATCAGAAGGGTGGAGCCACAGGTCCATCATTCTCATTGGATACCAGTATGTTTCAGACCAACATATGACCATAACAACAAGAGGAAGATCCATCCACTCACTTTCGATACCTGCTTGTCCTATAAAGAATCATGGGGGTCTGGAGTCTATCTCAGACGCTACAGGCACCAAGGAACCCAGGACAAGGGCATCAACCCAACACAGGGCACACACGCCATTTGCACAGCCAGTCACACCTACGGACAATTTAGAAACTCCAATTCACCTTAGCATGTTTTTGGACTGTGGGGGGGAAAATCGGATTACCTAAAGAAAACCCCAAGATGATATGGGGAGGACATGCAAACTCCACACACCTGGAGCCAGGGCAGACTCAAATCCCGATCCTAGAAGTGTGAGATAACAGTGCCAGGCATTGCCACAATGGAAAATATTAAATACCAGATTTTGGCGGGGCACATGTATAGAAATGCTTAATTTTATGAGAAAGCAGTGACATCAATAACTGAAAAATCACATATCTTTTAATCTTTGTTGTAGAGTTGCAGTAGCCTTGGCTTTTTTTCATTTAAATATCATCTTTTTAGATAAGGTTCCAGCCTTTTTTGTCAGTTTGGGTTGAACTGCCAACTCCTACGAAAAGTGAAAATTGAAGCGAATTTATAGGATTTGACTGCCATCTGGTGGACATAGATGGGAGGTGCAGCTCCCTAATTCAGACGTCCGGATGGATGAGATGCATCCATCTGCAGAGCTGCAGGACCATGACGTCACCACAGTTTTAGGCCAACAGTTTTACGCCTGCGGTTTCAGGACGGAACTTACGTGACCAGGGGGAGTTACAAGATGTAAAGATGACACATGACACAGTGTGTATTTGTTGTTGTTTAGACTGTCGTGAATTAACAGGTGAAGGATCTTAGTGTTTACTAGTCTAACAGAATGGGTTTATAAGCAGAACACGTCGGTATAGAAACACATAAGCGTTAGGTCTCGCGATTCACTGGCAAGGGCATAAAAGAAAATCCTTTTCCGAGGAAGACAAACTTTACTACTTAAATCATGAGGAAGTATTTATAACGTTAGGACTGCCAGGCATATAATAATTGTAACAAAAATATATTTAGAATCGACAGTCTAAACAACAATTAATAGTGACCATGTCATCCAACATCTTTACATCTTGTAACCATAACACTAACCCCAAGTAAATTCCGTCTTGAAACTGCGGGCGTAAAACTGTGGTTACGTCACGGCTCTGCAGATGGATAACATTAGCAGATGGAGGGGGACGCTTATAGACTCGACACCGAATTGTCAGGACTGTTTGTTACGCCATAACACCAGATATCACTACGTCATTTTTAACGATAAGCACGCATATACACGGAGCACCACCACTTTATGAAAATTTATAGCAATTAAAATAATACAATAGATGTTGTAATTATATTACCTGATTTATTACTTTATGGTTTTAACCAGACAGATTTATGTGACACTTTAAAGAGCAGTTCAGTGTCATTTCCTCTCACCATAGTGAGTGAGTGAATTAATGATTTTACTTTAATGATTTGCTAATGGTACTGTTCCCACTACTTCAATTAATAATAAATAAATAAATAAATAATAATAAACAAATAATAATAAATAATTTCCCGATGCAGTGCAGAGGAATTAAAAATAAAACGAAACACCACAGACGTACAAAATGACCAAGCAAACACGAGGATGCCGTCCTTTTATTTCCTTTAATACCGTAGCTCTTCCGTCACTGTGGCGCTTACGAGCGGTATGGCTTGAAGCTTTACAAAATGAAAGGAAAACCAAATATTTACAAAAAGTCTCTCTGTGCAAACAGACGTGTTCTTTTACAATGGCATCAGATCGCTCTCCTATCGTATCAGAAAAGCATGCGTAGAAAGAAACTTTGGTACGTTAACAAAAGTATACTATGCTTCTTGATACACCAGTTTATATATACACGGGTAGTAGTTACTATTACTCAGTATACATTTAAACATCGATAACTATTAAATTAAAGGGCACACATATCAGTGACGCTATTTTAGGGGAGTTATAATGGGCCTGTTTTACACAAAAAACTCCCCACACAGTGTTTCCAAATTGGCGATTCTAAGCCCCAAAATGAAAGTACAAACACCTTAGGCAGATAGGCACGGTAACTAGTAAAGACGGAGGACTTTGACCTAATATAACCCAGCGCCTGGGTGCACTAAACTTTAACAAACCGGTAGCAGGCGGGATTCAAATACTAAGAGGGCGGTGTTCCGCTACAAAGCGTTCATCTCACACCGCGATCGTAGCTAATCTATGAAGGTAGGACTGTCAGTTAGTCTTTCGGTTCTTGACAACATAAAAAACTAATATTAGACCAAAATATACTATATTCATCCAGTTTTCAAAAAAATAAACCTTTTTTTTCCCACTCCATTTTACAAATTTTCATTCGGGTTACACCTCGGAACAGGTATGCTCGTCCGCTGCTTCCCATGCTTCAAATAAGAAGTATCGCAATGTCAAACACAGAATAGCGAAAAGCGCTACTGAAAGCCTCGGAGCTAAAGGAGCCCCCGACCCACTGCAACCCCCAGCGATGGACCCGAAGCAGACTAAAGAGGAGACCAAGCGGCATGACGCATGGGAGATGGGAATGCCGGCAAACCAAATCAGAGAGGCAAATGAGCAAAGGCGGCAGAACGCGGCTCCGCCCCTCGACATTAACCGAGCCAATCAGGATGCGTCCTTGGAGGCGGCTGAGGCAGGCGGGACTGCGTATTTCCCGTTGAGCGGCTTGTGGCTGGTGAAGCTGGGTGTATGTATGGTTCGGATGCTCTTCCCACCGTGAATAAGGGAGGTGGGTGAGAGGGGGGAACAAGAGGAGGAGGAGGGCCGGCCGTTTTGGTTCTGGGTCGAAAAGGATGTGGGGTGACTTTTACCACTGTGGGCAGGGCTAGGGAGTTTCAATGAGCCATTAGAGAGTGAGGGGATGCTGCAGGGGGTGGGGCGGGAGCAATGGGGGGAGGGGATTGAAGATTTGGGGGAGGGCTGAGTGGGGGAGGTGGTGGGGCTAAGGGGGTTAGTAGCATCTGAGTTAGAAGGGGGGTGACTTGAGATTTTTCCGGAACTAGGACAAAATGCTGGGATCTTAGAAGCAGGTAAAGTTGGGGGAGACGTTTTTATGTCCCCACCAGCTTTCTTAGCCGTTCCGTTTGCCTGCAAACAAAGATGCCAGGAGACACGGTTTGTCAAATGAAAGAGGGAAGAGAAAACAAACGATGTGTTCAAACAAAAGGTAAACAACACGATGTACCACTAAAGGACTAAGGCTTTTTACAAGCAGAAACAAAACTGGGCCGACAAAAGATAAGCTAAGGGTGCTAAACTATCTGTCACCGCCTATGGGTTTCTGGAAGTTTGAGGCGTGGGGATGCAGAAAGCTATAAAAGGAAAGTCAGTAAGTTAGAGAGTGGGGACAGGAGGTGGAGAGAAGCATCAAGGTGGTGGGGAGTGAGTGCCATGCCCACACCGGGAAATCAGGGGTGAGACAGGGGCAGGAGGGGGGTGTATGGGTTAGCATTTTAGTTGGGGCACTTCAGTTTGGTGGGGAAGCGGGGTACCCCAAATTCTGGGGATAGGGAGGTGTTACAGAACGGTACATGTTCAGTAGCTGTGGCAGTGGGTGTTAGGTGGGTGCGGAAGTCGTTATATAATTTTCTGCCTGTCCCCATTGTTGTCCCAGTTGAGTACATGAGAAGCTGTGGACGGCATGGGCATGCAGAAGCGGATGGCATTTAAGAGGTAACAGCCGGGCATCAGGGGGGCATGCCGTCCGAGCGATGCAGGCAGAGGGGCGACCTCAACCCCCCCACAACACAACAAACCCACAGCTCTATTCTTCACGGTGCCTCTCTCTCTCTCTTTCTGTCTCTCTGCATGTTTTACGAGTCTTAGTGCCTCTCCACTACATTCCTCTGGAGAGTGGAAGGCCCCCCCACCCCCCAGCCCGGCCTACAGCAAGACTACCTGTCGGAACTGCCTGTGTGGATCCTGGAGGTTTGCCTGCTTTCCTGTTTTCTCTGTGCCCCCCGCTGGCTGCCTGGACTTGGCAGAAATGGGCACCGGCATCCGACTAGTCGAGGAGGCGGGGTTGGCGTTCTGCGGCGTTTCAGACGGAGGGTTGGGGAGGTGGAGGGGATAGGAAAAAAAAAAAAAAAAAAGAGAAACCATATTGGAGGCAGCATGTAAGACAGGGCAACCAGGACAGAGCACAGCTGGCACCGGACACCAGTGCATTATGGGATAGGACTTGACCGCATGCACACCGTGACCCAGAGGTGATTCCCATGCACCTGATTTCAGCTAAATGAGAGGTTAAAATAATGAAAAACGGCAGAATGAACCAGAGAACTTTTTTTCTTTGAACCCATTTTTAAGCGTGAAACACAAAAAAAGGAGTGGGGGGGGGTTCAGTGATGTCATTGTAATTACACAGCCAGTTAGAATCTCCCAGCGATTCCCAGCACCTTGAAATACATTTGGTTTAGAATCAGTTGTTAGGAAAGTGGAGGGGAGGGCGAGAGGACCCAAAGGTGAACCAAGCCACCAGTGCAAAGCCAGAGAAGCTAGGAGGACACCTGTTCGCTGGTGGGCACTGTGGCAGTGCCAGGCCGGGGAAGTAGAGCTGGTTTGTTCTTCTTACGGGTCAGGCTCTTACGAGCCTTGGGGACCGGCTTGACTGGAGGTGGTGATGGAGCCTCCTCCTCCCTTGCCAGGGGGTCAGCGACCCTGGTTAGGGGGTCAGTGGGCTCTTCCGACGACCTGGGTCCCATCTCACTGATGGTGGTCTCCAGCTGCTTGATAGTTTGCTCCAGGCTGTCCAGGGTCCTGTAGGTGCTTTTGCGGATGTCGTCTGTCCGACACTTTGGTGGTGGCTCGGGGGGATCCTTGGAGCGGCTGATCTCGATGCACTTGGCCTCCTTGTGCTGCTTGATGGTACCGTCAGCCTCCTCCTCGTCCTCATACACCACCACCTGGAGCGTCTTCTTGCCCGTTTTCGTGCCGGTGCGGATGGCCTGGCTCAGAGCCGCCAGCCGCTTCTTGGGGAATTTGAACCTGAACTTCTTTTTGGTCTCCTGCTTACCCTCACCCTGCTCCCCCTCGCCCTTCCCCGGCGTGATGCACTCTTGTGCCCCGGGCTGCGAAGTGCCATAGCCTCTCTGGCCATCAACCCCATCCGCAGTTCTACCCGCCACAACGCCTCCGAGTTTTACCTGCTGGCCTCCGCCGTCCATTTTGGGTTCGTCCTCGTTCTCCTCATCGATGGTCTCCTCGGAGAGCATCCTCTCCAGCTCCTCCTCACACTCGAATATAGTGGAGAGCCTCTTGTAGGCTGAGCGGATGTCCATGGGCTCGTCAAAGATGATGATGACTGGTTTGGCATCAAAGCCGTCCTCCTGAGAGGTCACCTCCTGGTCGCTGTCCACCTTCACCGTCTGCACATGCCCAGCCCTGGTGCTCACAATCTTCTGGTACTCCCTGCAGGACAGTGCTTGCACCTTGCTGTCGGTTATCATGAAGGCAATGTTGTCCGGCGGGGGTGGTCCCTCGTCTCCAGGGAGGTCCGGGCTCAGGGTGGCATCGCTGAAATCCTCTGTGAACTCACGGGAGCCACTGGTCCGAGGTGCGGTATCTGCGCCTGGAGAGGATACAGCCCTTTCCGCTACAATGGGCGGAGCTAAAACCTCTGGGACTTTGCTGGGCACCGTACAATCCACCAGGATGGTTGGGGATACAACCTCTGGGCCTGTAGAGGGTAGAGACCTATCCACCGTGATGGTAGGAGGTATCAGCTCCGGACCAACAGAGGGCACCACCCTTTCCACTGAGAAGGTCGAAGGTACAACCTCAGGACTTGTATAGGATACAACCCTATCCACCAGGATGGTTGGAGGTATGACTGCTGGGGCTGTAGAGTGCACCACCCAATCCACTGAAACGGTTGCAGGTACAACCTCTGGGCCTATAGATCTTTCCACAGAGAAGGTGGAAGGAGTGGCCTCATTCCAACTGCTACCTTGCAGCGGGACTGTCTGAACTGTCCCTCCACCAGGAGGTAGCTCATGTGACCCCAGGTCCTCTCTCCCATGGCCCCCATCTGGGGGCTCTGTGGCTACAGTTATAACCACAAGTGGGCTGGCTGGGCCTTCCTCCAAAAGGCGGCGGGGGGCAGGCGGCTCATCGGCGCCACCCTCCTGCTGCCTTGGGGAAATGTCAAAAGCATTGACATGTGCAACCTGTGAGGGGCCCACGCCGGAGCTTCTGCCCTCCTTCCGCTCTTCCAAGGCGTCGGCTGGCTGCTCTTTGGTAATCTGCCCCGTGACGTAATATATGACCTACGGATGTAGGGAGACACAGCGAATAAGCCGCGCGCTAACATCCAGGAGGCCACACGTGCTCACCTTCCAGGCTCATGCCACGCCGACCTGTCCCGTGGCATGGGGGGAGGGGGGTGCTTCAAAACCTAATTACCCGCCACGTGGACTGGAGCAATAAACTAAAACAGCAATTAAATGATCTATGTATTCAGGCCAACCAAAGAGATCTGGCCAGGGATGATGGATAATTTGTCAGAGATTTACATGTTATCGATCGAGTGGATGTCATATAAACCCGTCATGCATCACGTCACGTACCCCCGGGCCCTGGCGGACCAGGCCGCTCCCGTTCTCGGCTGCATCTCGGTCGTCGAGCCGGCCCCCGGCTTTCTGCTAGGACAGGGTACGGGGTGGGGGGGGGACAACATTACAGCAAGGCTGTCTGTGGGGGGGCAGGGCCTCTTGCAGCCTTGTCAGCCAGTCTAAGAGTGGGATTGTTTAACGTTTTGGCTCTCGAACTCACACACATCAGCTCGTTTTTTTTTTAGTAGGCGAAGCAGCGCTAGAAGACATCTGCCAATAAGACGGCGTATTGCCACACCGCAAGCGTTAATTTGCTCTGTCGTTTTAGCGAGACGGGCTAGGGGGCACTTCCACATGTCCCGTGTGAGTTCTATGGTCATGTGTGTTTAGTAGTTTGGAGGCAGACCCGCTGGACCCTATTGAGTGAGGGGCAATTAATAAGCTCTTTAATGCACACATAACAGCAACTTAACAAGCTTGGAATCTGGAGCCTCCAGACCTCTGAAAAGCAGGGATTGAACCACGGATATGAAAGCTTCTAAAAAGATGGCCACTTGTAAATTATGCCCGGCACTGGAAGGCGAGCTGGAGATGACATCTTACAGCAGTAAAAACAAGTAACCAGGTACAGAGGGTAATTAAGTCCAGAGACAAGAGTGGATGACTTTGCTCCTGGTTCTGGTTTTCAGTTTCACTTTCTGTTGAATGGGGTTGAGAACCGCATACCACAAAAAAAATTAGGCTCCCTGTGGACCAATATTATGACCAACATGAAAGGAAATATCTCTGCATACCAGTAGAGGGAGCTCATGTACCACCAGTGGTATGCATACCATAGTTTGACAACCACTGATTTAGAGCCTACAGGACACATGTTAATATACAGTGGAAAACAAAGGTGGCAGAGGTGAGGAAGGGAATTTGGAAATACAATTACAAACAGAAGCTTTATCTTTCCCCAACCATGGATGTGACAAAGTCACCCAAGGAAAAAAAGGCCGGAAAACCAAGAAATTTTGAGGAGGAAGAGGAGGAGGATCAGGTTAGCTGGTTAAGGAGAAGGGCAAAAAATCAGCTGATGGTCCAATTTGGTGGATGAGACAGACAAGGGCGCTCTGTGGGGAAAGAATCCGCTAAAACATCGAGTCCAGTTCTATGGATTTAAGACAGGTCAAGAAGATCCAGCCTGCAACTGTCAATTATTTTTAAAAATTACACTAATGAAGGCTGTTAATTTTGGATCAGGACTGAATGTTGTTCATAATTAAAATGTGCGGGAAACTCAGGGGGGAGGGGTAATTGAAATGGGACTTTATTCAGGCAACGGGCAAGAAATTAAGCTCAACACATTTGGACCCTCAGAAGGCAGAGAATCACATACAGGTGGTTAGGACCCAGCACACGAGCCTCATAGCAAGCAGGTGTGATTTGTGAATGATGAAAAGAAGTCAGCCCGGACGGATTTAATCTGGAACAGTTTAATATGCAGCCAGTGATCACATGGTTAAGACGTCACCCTCCCGATCCGAAAGGTGCCATAAATTTTGGAGGAAATGAGTCAAAGCAGAAATTCCAAAGGAAGTCCAAGGATCGAAGGGAAGAAATAAAAAAATGAAGCAAGGAAAAAACTGGGAGTGTCAGGAGATCCCTTGAGCTGTTAAGGATGTTAGCTGGCGGCCAGGCAGCGGAGATATGAGTACAGAGCTGTCATTAGAGTCACGGCCAGCAGGGGGAGCCAGAGGTCAAAACAGGCGCTCGGCGGCAGCAGAAGCAGCAGGCAGATCGTCGCCACATTTGTTACCTTGCGTTCCCTGGGTGACACCATGGCCCCGGGTCGGATCTCTCGGACCTGGGTCTCGACGCGAGCATGCTCCACAAAGCACTTGGCCTCTACGTCCTTGAACGTGCACTTCTGGAAGACCTGAGGGGGTCAAGACGCAGTCGGCGTTTACGGGCCGGTCAGCTGCGGACACACCCATGCGGACCGCGGGCAGGCCCTTTGTCCCTAATTAAGCAATTAATACGCTGGCAACACAAGGTATGTGTTGTGCTAGATGTCACCATCGGTGTGTATAACATCTCAAGCTCGGGACATTTGACTTTGATCCACGTCGATGCTGGACACATAGACCTTGGTAGAGTCGTGTGGCTTGGAACTGGAATCTGCTGGAAGGATCTGTACCCAATCATGTGGTCCAGGTGGCAATTCACCAGTATCACCAGCAGGGGTGAACAGCGGTCCTTGGATCTGAAGTGCCTCCCAACAGGAAGACAGGCTAGGAGTAGCCTGGTAGCAAAGGCTCCGTCTACCATGTCTCTGGGGCCCCCTAGTGGGGGATGATGTCCATGCATGGCCCTTTATGAGGCCGTAACATGTGTGGCCATTGCATCCAATGCTTGCTGTGATGCAGGACAGTGACCCCATCGCCGAGCAGATGCTGAGGACATGCCCACTTCCAGACGACCCCTCCAGATGACAGGTGAAGGCGTTGCAAGGCTCGTAGCATGTGAATCCAAGGACAATGGGCACTGTGTAAACGCATGTGTGTGTTTTCAGAGTGCATTCCCCTTGCCCCCGGTACCTGCAGCTCTGCCATGATCTTGTTGCCATCGTCCTCGTCATCTCGTACGCCGGATGCCGTGATAGGGGGCGGGCTTAGTGGCTTGGGCTTGCTCTCTGTGGGCGACTTGACCTTCGGTTTGCTTCGCTGGGGGGAGGTGGCCTCTTCCTCCTCATCCTGAGTGGCAGCAAACAGTGCAAGGCTGTACATACAGACTTTCTATACTGTAAGACACCTGCCTACTGCTGCTGTACTTCACACAGTAAAAACTAACAATCAGAACACAAACACAGAGATAAAACTCCACTGAGATTCTCCTTTGCTCCCATGGACCACGTTTGCTGCAAATGTCACTAAGTCGTGGTACTGTAACCACAATCCATGCAGTCAGCTAACAGAGTTTAAGCATTTCAGTTTCAGAAGAGGAACATATGCAGCAGGATAGATTGTTTTGGGGGACATTTTAACCGATTACTTTTATTTAAAGCTTCTCAAAACATTCTCAGGACATTAATGTAGTCTGTTTATGCCACACAGAGGTGTTTACACACCTGAGCGCTGACGGACTCCTTCCTAGCGGTGAAGATGACCTCACCAGATCTCCCCGTAGTCATCCCGGAACCCGGTGTGTAGGTCTTTCTTGGAGGTGGTGGTGGCGGGGACTTGCCAGTTTTCTCTACCCCCAGCTTGCTGACCTTGTCTGTGATGGCTCGGCCCAGCTTGTTCAAGGTAGGTTTGGGCTCTGTAGGGGGTTTCTGTGGCTTACCGGCAGCTGGCTGGTTCTGCTGGGCAGGTTTCTCTGTCCCAGGCTCTAGTGCGCCCTCTTGTGGTGGAACACCTGAATATGTTGTCAGTAAAAGAACCAATCACAATAAGGCTCTCAGGTCCACCTCTCCAACCATTCCTGCTGGGTATGCTAAACTGACATCCTTGCCGGAAGTGTCACATGTGTTCCTACATGTTGCAGTGATCGGCTGTGCTTGCAAATAGTCAGTCCAGCTCCGTTCTAGTATGCCTGCATGTACACGCGGAGGATGCTGGGTACCCCATAAGGCTCTGTGAAGCTAAATCTCTCTGAGCTAGCCAGGAAACCTTTCATGGCTGGTTCAGGCAAAGGGAAGGAATGGACTCTACAGGGACATGGACTAAATGAAATGAAATAAATAAATTACACCCAAATCCTCCATGATTCATGACAACATTCTGACTCTGTCTCCCAACAATCCAGAGTGACTTGGATTCTCACTGCTTACTCACTGAGTGGCTTCTAAGATAAGACTATAGCCTATATCTGTCTTAATATTACCTGTATATGTACTCAGTTCCAGATCACAGGTCACTGGCTGGTTGTTAGGAGATATAGCTGTGTATACCAGTACTCATGTTACCTTTACACGTTTTTATATCTGGATCACCTGTCACTAAGTGGAGGTCCATATCATACAAGGAAGGTGGCACAGAGATTTGTACATCGTAACTCTGTCACACGTAAGAGGATGTTTATATAGATTTGTGCATACTTGGATGTGGGTGTTTTCTCTATGTAGACTAGGGTTGCAAAATTCTGTGAATTTTCCCATTAATTCCGATATACTCCTGTTAATTCCCCTGGACAGTTTTCAATTTGGAATATTTCTAAAATTCTCCATCTTAACTTCCTATGGAATGGAAAGTTTCTGGAATGTTTCAGGAAACTTTCCACCCCTCTGCAACTCTAAATGTAGACTGCTGTCGCTGAAAAGCAGTACAGTTACATCTTCATTCATCACCAGAGCCAAAGTGAAGCCACCAGAGTCATCCTCTCACTGATGGTACCAATCAGCCTGCCTAAGAGCACTGTCTTGCCTGAGAAACATCTAGAAAACAAAGAAATCTGCTCATATAATATACTCGGCATGGCACATTCAGATTTGAAGATGAACTCACTGAGGCCCCAGCTCTAAAGCGAGTCGAGGCTCTCACCTGAGGAAGGGCACATGGCTCCCTGGGCATCAACTTCACTTGGCTGGTCAGCAGGGGGCACTGGAGAGGCCTCATCCTGACCTGTCAGCTCCATACTGGGGAAGCCCTTCATCATGTTGGCCTGAGCCTCCTGGAGGACCTTCTCGAAGTCCTTGCCATCGTAGTGGGTCATGTTCTGCCTCTTCTCCTCCCAGTCACGCTCCGCAGCCTTTCAGGAATGGGTGATGATGAGTCATTTGGGATTTGCGTCAGCTCTCTGCATAGTTTTTTCCCCCCTTTTTACTGTTTTATGTTGACTTTGACTTTATAGATGTGATAGATTTTCCTGGAATGTAATTCCCGGGGGTATTTAGTGAAGCTCTAATAGGAGTAAACACATTAAATGGTAAATATGCTAAAATTCTACATGAGCTTAGACGGCAAACATGCTAAAATGCTAAATGTGATAAAATGCTAAATGTGCTAAAATGCTAATGGAAAAAATTCTTCATAGGGCGAAAGGTTACCGACGCAAACTCAGAAATGCTGGGACATGCCACGCCTTTGTAAAAAGGGTCCAATCTTTGGCCTACCTCGATAGAGATGGCCCTCTGCTGGCTCTTCTCCCTCCTGGTGTGGATCTCCTCGATGAAGAGGGACCTGGTGTCGGTAGCTAACGGCTCCAGGTTGGGGGTTGGACGTTCCCGGGTGGGCGGGGCTACAGGGGTAAAAGAGGGGCTTGCCTGGCATATAGGGGCCATGGACTGCTGGGACTGTTGCACCTGGACAGGTGAGCTCAGAGCCTGGTGGACGACCAGCGAGGCCGAGGACATGACCTCAGAACGGATGGCAGAGCCCTGGGTTTCAGACTGTGGGGTAGGCGGCGAGCGGGCCAACTCTGGGATCTCCGCCTTCAGTGACTCCGTCTCCAGCTCCATCCTGGGCAGAGGGACTTCCTGACCTTCCACTGTGCCGTTCCTATGTGGGGGGTAGAGGAGCCGGGACAATCTTTGCAATACAGATTAAGGAGGCAGCTCAGTGGATAATGTACTGGTCACTGATTAGCTGTTATGAAACTATAGCCATTTGTACCTGTCCTCATTTTACCTGTAACATGGTAAAACTTAACACGGTTGTGGGTTTGAATACCTCCTACAGTGTGTGCATGAAATTAACATCTTTAATTAGCATGTAGTGTGTATCTATGTGCCTTGCAATGGACTGGCATGCAATCTAAGATGATCCACTGCCTTGTACCCTGTGCTTTCTAGCATTTCAGTTTCCTTCTCAAGAGCACAACAGCAAGACCCTCCTGGGCCTCAAACCAGCAACCATACAGTTCACGGTCAGCCTGCACCTCAGTATGAATGGTGTGACTCAAGGAAATGACCGTGACCTATGACTGTGTTCAAACGTCCAGCAGCATGGACCTCGTTACCTCTGGAGGCCTCCCAGCGTGTCGGTCAAGATCTTCACCCTCTTCAGCATGCTGTCCAGCTTATGGGGTTCCTCCTTCAGGAAGCGCACCGCCTCTACCTCCACCCGCAGCACCGCCCGCATCTTGGCCTGCAGGGCTGGGAACTCTCCTGGGGGAGCATGACCATTACGATTACGTCACGTGTGGTGAAGTTGTGCCGGAGCATTTCCTCCATCCTGTCAACACCAGGCATGTGTATTATTCCAATAAAATTTGTGTTATCCCAATAAAATCTGAGTGTCTGACCCACAGAAGCATATCATGTTCTGAAGATTAGCAAGACACTGTGGATGCAGCCCAGGGTTTGTTTACACCTGTGAATTCATATTAATGTTAAACAGTGATTAAGCCCTACCCCATACCCCCGGCCCCTTCATGCTCAGATTTTGTTTGGCTTACCTCTGAGTGCTGCCAGGGCCTCGCCGACCTTCTGGAGGCCCACTGCTCCATCTTCCACGTCTTTGAGCGTGACAGCCCTGTCTGTCTGCAGGCTCTCCACGTAGCCCTCCAAGTCCCTGCAAAGCAAGCCGCAGATCCATCACCAGTCAGCCTTGCTGGCCTCACAGCAGGAGATGGGCTTCTCTATGCCTTATGCCCCCCCAAGTTGCGCTGACATGACCGGGGCAGCGGTGGGTGGTAATGATTTAAATTAATCATTAAAAAAACTGAGCAGTTTGTCATTTAACAAATATTACAACAAATTTAACTACATACTCCAATTTAGTGTCTTTACCCCATCCCAAACTATTTAAACTGGTAAAAAATAACCAAAGTTCTTGAAGAGATAAGAATGAGCAGAAACTGTAGTACCTAATTTCAGACACTGGGGGCAGTGTTAGTGCACGTTTCATTATGCTTTAACCTTTGAGTCTTATGCAGATGTGAGACTTGACAAATTGCCAGCCTAGTGAGCCCACCTCCCTTTAAAAGCACACAGTCCTACATATTACATGCAATTCAGCAAAGAGAAACACCATGATGAAACGTCGTCATCTTCCAGTCCTGGTGTCAGATTTACTGTCCAGCTGGGGACCGTGAACCATATGTGACACCCTGAGGCTGAGGACAAGCCACACCTCTGTGCCACTTCAGTACATTATCAGCTGGATATTTGACTGGACTACAATTCCCATCAGCCCCTGGAGCTTCTATGACCATAATAAAAGATGTGCCATCTTAGGCACCAGACAAAACTCCTGATGGAAGATTGCCAGATTACGTGCTTCACCAACAGGTGGAAACGTGAACAGGCCCACAGAGGATTAAACTAAAGCCTTTGTTTCACAACTGACACACCGTTCCCACCCTGCACCCTGAGGGAGTGTCAATTTAGTCACTAACAGAGTGGAACCAAGTTTTACCAGTCTGACAGGGACAGGCTTTCGGTGCACGCAGTGAGCGTTAAACCTGCTAATGAGGCTTGACATTCTCTTGTGGCATCCCAACAAACGTATCTGACCTCTGACCCCACCCCTCCACATGAATCTACACACATCTACACTTAAGTGCTTAAAATGTGCCTAATCCACAGAAGTATTTCGAGCTTAACCGTTGTTAGATGAGGTCACAACTTTCAGAAATAACTATTCTGTTTACGCTGGAAAAAAATCCCCCCACCCAGTCATCCCAGACTCCAGGGGGCACACTGCACAGTTTCAGATTTGCTTTCTTGACGATTTTTTTTTCCTGAGGCCTTTTAAGCAGAAACCACAGAGCTGACGAGGCTCCTGGCCAGACACCAATGCCAGCATGGACTTTCACTCCCTCCCCAACACGTTTCTGTGTGATATTCATCATGTTTACCGCTGTCTGCTGGATGTACAGTCTGACCTTGCTGTTTGAACATCTGATCTAAAAATGGATCAGTCACTGTTCACAGTGGAAGGTCATTTTGGGTGGGGGGATATTTATTCAACACTTGAGCGAGGGGGGGGCAATCAGGAATGGGGACTGGGGGACCCTTCCATCTGCCTATATACCTCAGCTGGCCCCCCTTGCCTGGAACATACTCCAGCAGTACCCCCCCATGCCCGGTACCTACCCTGGCAGTGCCCCTCATGCCCGGTACCCACCCCAGCAGTGCCCCTGCCTTCTCCCTCCACACCCAGTACCTACCCTAGCTGTGCCAGCACCTTCTCCTCCATGCCCAGGTACTTGTGGCGCTCCTCCTCCACCAGGGCCCTCTGCTTCTGCACTGGGTCCTCCAACCGCTGTAGCGTCTCCGCCACCTTGTGGCCGATCTCCTGCTCTGCGTCTTTCAGCATCAGCTGCAGGGTCTCCTGGTTCTGGAGCTGTGTGACAGATGTGACACACACACACACACACACACGCACACGCACACACGCACGTCAGAGACATCCCTGTGTGTGCTACTTAAAACTCGTTCTGATATGAAATCTGTTCCATAAGTCCATCTATGCCGAAAGTGCACATGCTAATAACAATACAGCACATAATTATTATTATTATAAATTATCATTATTATTGTTGTTGTTGTTGTTATTATACAGTGATAATAAAAGTAACTAAATATAGTATTATACTGCACTTCGAGCCGACAAACCACTGAAGCTGTGCAATGTTTTCACGAGCGTCACAAAGTAGTGCATGCGTCCGTTATTACGAAACACTGTATTTAACCCAATTTTTTTATATAATAGGCTTTATTGCAGTCCGTTCATGTTTACAAGCTGTCCATATGGCAGATATTCTTAACCTGGGGACTGCCTGTACAATTATATGCAAATACAAAAATAGGTGAACTTGTGGCAAAAAGTGTTTGTAGGGTAAGTCACACACAGCAGCATCTATCCTCGTTAATGACATTTGCTTATCAGAAATACATGTATGTGAGACACATTCAACCACAGATAACCATACCCCTCATCCAAAATGAGCACCCCCCCATCCTTTTCAGATTCCCATCGTATTCAAACAACGTGAGCCTGGATAACACAGCAGTCAATTACATGGGGATATATGCACTCCCAAGGGTATGTTTGCTCCATTTGTTTCTGGGGCCCCACTCAGAAAGTCACTTCGGGGTGTAGTGACTGTTTGTGATCAACAGAGGGCCCTCTAAACCTCGGGGGCCTCATGCAAGTGGTGGTAAACACCACTGCAACAGCTCCCCAGATTACAAGCAGCAGCTCAGAAAGCACCATAAGTGTGTCTCACAAGCATGCTGACGTGTGAAATGTGAATATCAGACAGCACCGGGGAGATGTTCACTTGACAATGTTCACTAGCTCGCCGTCAAAGTGGATCGGCGCACATGGCCTGTCATGCACAACAACGCTGATAACATCTGACAGCCGGTACAAACGGGATGTCTGTTATCATGGGAGCCCTGGTTGAGGAACTCTGTCATGGAAACGCTTGTCATTGAGCCTTTGTTCACAAAACGCTTCATCATAGAATCCCTGGTGATGAAATCCCTCACTGTGGAAACCCTGTCCACAGAACCCTTGTCACGGAAACCTTGTCAATAGAACCCTCATCATGGAAACCCTGTCCATGGAACTCCAGGGCCTGCCCTTGTACCCTGAGCTGCCTACATCCATCCAGCTGTATTAATAGTGATGCACAAAAGGGAATATAGGTGGAGACACAGCACAGGCAGGTTCGAAGACATCAAAGGAGCAGCACCCGCACCTGCATCTGCCGCATATGGTGCAGCTGCAGCCGGAGGTCAGCCACGTTGCTTCTGAAATGGGTCAGGCTGAGCTGAATGGAAGTGTGGTCTAAGGGGGTCAGTGGAGGAGTAGGGGTGCTCTCCAGTGGGATGCCGTGTACTGGGGACACTGCTGCAGAAAAACAAGGGGGTTCATGAAACTAAGTGCCTGAAAGAGTAACTATGTTCCGGGTTGAACACAAACAGCGCTAAAACCTGAACAGGTTCATTAAATCCAAAGGTACAAATGGGTTAAATGAGCCTCTTTGGGTGATGTGTAAATAACAAATTAAAGGGCTCTGCATACAGAAAGACATTCGATCGGCCGAGGAACAGATTCCCTCTGAAGAAAACAGAAGAAAACAACGAGAGTCTGAAATCCAGCATGCGGTTATCAGCTGGGCTGGATTCAGGGTGGACACACACACACACAGCGCCAAGAAAGAGCAGGTCCAGCACAGCCCCTGATAACTGCCTCAGGGGATTTTGGGAAGGGGGGGCAGAGCATGAGAGGAACAAGGACACATCCTCTCTGAGCTGAGCCCCCTTCATTTGCCGGTCTGCAGCACTGAGTGACATAGCCCCCCCTCCCTCCTCATGGCTCTTCCAGCACCTGCGCCCGGGGGCACTCAGGGCAAAGTGGAGAGGGTCGTGGTAAATTCCAAGCACAGTGTTTCCCCAAAGTCCTGGGGTTTGACAGGTTCTTGTCCAGATGCTGACTGATGCTGGATGTCACATCGTTGTTTGTTTGTAACTGCTGATGTCCCAAACGAGCCCGCAAAAGGCATCATCAGCATCACCACTTGCCACAGAATTGCTGTCCCTAAACAGCAACACCGAGCTGGACCAAGATGGCTGGCGCTGTCCCATAAGGGAGGGGGGTGGGGAATGTGAAGAATGCATGGCAATGAATGGGAGTAATCCTCACCCCCCCCCCCTTGCCAGATTGCTATCCGCTGTGAAGCCAGCCATTGTCCCAAACCACCCCCCCACACACAACACCCCCACTCAGTGTGTCTGTATGGGGGGGGCGGGGGGGCACATGGAGGGACGGGCACACAATCCCAGAGAAGGAGCCAAGAGTGCACCAACTCTTTCAATCCAGCCAAAGTATGGTACAACTAGGTCTGCAGGGATTCTGACACGTCTCAGGAACGTGAATGCTGACCCAATTTCTTTCCTAACACTCATTAACAACAACGGGTCAAGCTCCTTCCCTCTCCATCCCACAGAAGCACGAGGAACACAGCACTGGATCCATTTCAGGTTAAAGCATATGTGGCAGGTAAAACCCAGCCCAGGCAGCATGCAGAATTTACCTGTACAAGGAAAGCTGCCCAGTGAACTAACAGCCTCACCTCCGCAGCTCACACTCTGGACTGGAGACGATGCTCCTGGCGGCCAGTCACTGGAAGAAGAGAGATAGGAGGAGGAGTCAGTCATAACTGCAGGGGCCAATCAACAGTGAGGGGAAAGGGAGTCAGGCAAATCAACAGTGAGGGGAAAGGGAGTCAGGCAAATCAACAGTGAGGGGAAAGGGAGTCAGGCAAATGGGCAAAGCCACAGACAGGTAGCCGCGCAATCACGTAGGGTTATGGGCAAATGGGCAGAGCTACATGCAGGTGGGCTGATATTTGGGCAGGGCTATGGGTGGCAGGCAAACAGGCAGGAATATGGACAGAAAGACAGGCCAGCTGGGTGGTGGAGGCAGGGTTACAGAGACAGGTTGGCAAATGGGCGGGGCTATGGAAGGGCAGGCACACGAGAACCTAAAGACTGTGGGGCACTGCAACACTGATCTCACACCTCAGCTCCAGTCACAGGTCTCATCCTAAATTCAGGCATCAGACACATCCAAGCTGTTTCTGTCATCCCAGCATCTGGAAGCTTCATTAAGGCCTCATTTTCCCCTCTGGGATTAATAAAGTTTATCTGCGTAACAGCATCTGAAATGGGCTGCTGCCGTTTGCACCTTTTATTATTAACAGTCACACGCTGGGGACAGGGCGGCTGGCTCAAAGCATGCTGATGTGCAGCGCAGGTCTGGAAACTGGTGTGACCGAAAAATAAAGGCGTGCCGGCGGTATTTGTGTAGTTTTGCGTTACCCTGAGTGTCCCTCCCACCCACACACACACACACACACACACACACACACACACACACAAGCCCTCAGCGGATCCCTCCAAGAGGGACACACCCCAAGCCGCCTGCAGAGGGGGGGGGCGATCTTGCGTCTCATGTGCTGCCCTTCAGTTTCACTAAACCAGTCCCGATTCAACTCTACACGCTTAACCTGTTCTAGCACCCGACACCCCAAACCCCCGCCCCGCACACACCCCAACTTACCCGCTCAGCTCATTGGCCCCCTGGACACCTGGCGACTTCATCAACGCGTGCTGGACCAGTCCAGTCAAACTGGCAATCTGCTGCTCCATAGCCTTCATCCGCTCCCTGCAGGACATGGCAATGGGGACTTTTACTCTGAAATCCCTGCCCTGGGATTAGGTACTTATTAAAATGTTTATGAATTGCAGAGTTTTCATTTTCCTTTCAAAATAAAAGGACTCTGGATATCTCTGCTTTTCTCCTTAGCCTGAACTGTGAAATTGAACACTTAAGAAAAATATAATCTAGTACATTGGAAACGAGTTTAAGGAGTGCATATAATTGCACAATAAATTCCACAGCCTTGAAGTATATATAAGATATAAATGCATAAAACATTAAAATGACCAAAAGCCATGTGAAATTTTTTCACAAGGGTCCTCTCTTAAAACCCAGTGTTCTGGATTTGAAAGAAACATTCTTAAAACAGATTTCCTTGGCGGGGGGATGCTCTCTGTATCGCTGCACAGTTGTACAGTAGACTGAGGGACTTCCCAGGGGGGAGCCTGGGGTGGGAAACAGGTCTGAACATTGTATACAGAGTGACATGTTGGAAAGGTGCTGTTGGGATTTAAATTCAACCTAAGGAATACAAGCTTTCAGGGACAGCCAAGGGTAGGCCGGTCCCCTATGTCCACCTCTAAGCCAAGTCATGTTTCACAGAAATGAGAAGTCAGCACTGCCTAGGCTCAAAGTCATGTACTGCATCTCTGAGCAGCAGGAGTTGGGGAGGGAGCAGGACAGGTTGGACATTATCAGATCATTAAATCAGATTTTGGTAAAGGGATGGATAGGATGGGGAGGGCTTACCTCGTCTGGGGGTCGTTTGGGGATGGGGGGGTCCCGTGCCCTTGCAGCGGCAGGTCTGGTGAGGTCATGCTCCCGCGAGCTTTACTCAGGCTATCCACGCTGTCCTTTCGGAAAGACTGGCGGATGGGAGAGGCCCGCTCCAGCTGGAGGCCCTGACCCGCCTCACCCCGGTGAGGGGATGGCGGCGGGGTTTTGCAGGCCAGGCTGGGCAGCTGGGGGTCCGTATACTTCCTGGATTTCTGCCTGTAGAGGGCAGGATCCTCATACGGGCTTGGCACAGGCCGGCGGTGGTATGGTGGCACGGCCACATGGTCTACAAGGTCGGCAGGGTGACCACTGTGCGATGAGGCGATGCTGAGCCGACCTTCATGTAGCAGATAGGGGTCGCTGTACAACGAGTCGCCACGTGCCAACGTCGCCCCCTTCAGGCCCACGTCATCATCTGGCTTGACGTCCCGTCGCTCCAAGATGGCGCTGGGGCAGGGTGACGCGGCCCGCCCGGGGGGCACATTGGCCAACCGCTCTCTGGGGAGGGTGGCTCCTCCAGGCAGGATGCCCGAGCGCGGCCCGTAGGGGATCCGTGATGGCGAGGGGGGCATGGAGTGGGGGGAGGGAGGCGACAGAGGGCTCTGCATGATGTGGGGGGAGGGCGGCTGCCGCAGAGAGTGCTGCCCGTCCCGGGAGGCATATGTCATCTGTGGGGGTGGGTGGGGGGGGGGGGGTAGTAGAACATTAATTACACCAATTTATGGACAAAAGCCTTCCCTTTGATTATGAGTTTGTGGGGGCTATGCATTTTTGCTCAGGAACCCTGGGTGGTCACCGTTTTTCTCTTGCATTCAGCATATGTGAACCAACCAGTGTCTGAAGTGGCCCGACCACTGTGAAAGTCTGTTTGAGGTGCATCTCAAAACACCCTGACCTGAGCCCCCCCGCACTTAGCAGCGGTAAAAATAAAAATAAGACAGCAGGCCGGCTTCACCAGTACAGCGAGCTACCGAAACACAAGTCAGCAATAAGAAAGTGTGACAAAGAGCAGGCATGCTCACACGCCTCCCACTCTCTGGGAAAACAGACACCATCATCTCTAAAGTACAGGGCAAAGGACCCTATACTTTGTGGAAGCTAAACGTGGACAATCATTTGGCGGGGGGGGGGGCAGCGCTGTGCTTCTTCGGCTGTATATTTTGTGGCCTGGTCCAGAACGAGGTGCCAGATGGCTCTGGCTCCACATCAGCCACCACTGAGCTCCACACAGCTCCATATGCTCGTGCTCAGGCCATAAACGGTTAATCCCAAACAGGGAGGGTAGAGTCAGACTAAGAGGGCCTGCGGAGAGCACGGTTACAGTTTCACAAAGCATGAGAGCCCGCGGCGGGCCAGCAAAGATGTTTGTTCCAGTGAGACAGAGGCACCGCCCCTCTGCGAGTCTGGACCCATCCGGAAAAAGAAAACTGAACCAAGGGCACCAGCGCCAGGCAGCACAGTTTAGTTGGGTCAAAGTCTGCTGCCCATCCTCTGTACATACCTTCACCAGCATCATTAGCATTAGCATGATTAGCATAGGTATAATTAACAGTCTGATCAGCGATGTTGTGATTAGCAATAGCAGGATACACCATTAGCATGATTAGCATCAGCCATCTTGACCTCTATACTCAATTTGCTTGATGCAATACGAAAGTGTACCATCACGCAATAACTACACCACATTGGCAGTTAGTGGTAACAGCACAATTCACAAATGAGTTCAGGTCTTCAGTGCATGAAGTTCTTGTGATATGAAATGAATCAGAAAGAAATCCATCTGTCATTTAATTTTTCAATAAAGCTGATACTTTAATAACAATATTCATTCTTAGATTTACAGGGGAGTATGAAGCCTGTTTTATTCCTGTTGAAAGGATCAGGTGTTGTCCTGTGTCAATCAGCCCCCACCCACCCCACTAAGGTCAGGTAACCTTGTGTTCGTGAACAGCTGTGAGCCCCGACCCAAAAAGAGAACCAGCTGAATGTTCTGCTCCTAAACACCAGGCCCTCCTCGACGTGCTACTCATAGACATGGCTCATAGACACCCCTCCCCCAACCCAAGCGGGGCAGCATTCGCCCAAAGGTCCCGGTCTGTTGCATGGCGTGGATGGACGGGCAGGCTGAACAAACCCCTTGGGGAGTTTTTGGGTTGGAAGAACACTGCGGCGGGCCAATAAACAAGAAACAAACCCAAACGGCAAGAAGCCCGGCCCGGATACATAAACAAAGGCTCGATTCAGCCAGCGAGGAGGGCAGCTTCACGCAGCCCTTCTCGGTATGTGGGAGGGTTTGTTTTCATGGTCGGGACCTGACAGTCACCTATGTTGACCCCAAATCCCCCCTCCCACCCAAGTAATCCTGTCTCTCCGCTGTGAAGAGGTCAACCCTGACAAAGGGGAAGGTTCGGAGGACGTTTGCCCTGTGGGCGGCCCCTGTCTGGGCTCTTCTGTTCTCCATTTTGGGGTCACCCCATCTTCCGTTTCAAGCCTGAGGCTAAGTCACATGACCTGCCTTTCTTCCAAGATGCTGGTAGCAACAGGCTGGGAAATCAAGCCCCCCCCCTCCACGTAGCCAAGAAGCGCACTTCAAAAGGACAACAAACCGACCTACTCCAACTCCAGCGGAACTGGGAAATGGCATGCGATTAAAGCGTATGCAAAGGCTGCAGTGGGATGAGCAAATGGGTGGGGAAAGGCGACCGAATGTAGAGCCGCAAGGGGGAGGTGTGGCCACCTGGCGAGGCGGGGTCTAGGGACGCCAGCGGTAACGAGGACACCGCAAGCAACTGCAGCCCGCCGCGTACACACCGCCACCCTCGGGCCAGGATAACCGATGGCAGGTGTGCCAACAATCTGTCTTCATGACACAAAGGTGAGCATTGACGCTTCATTCAGCTACCTGCTCTCACCACCACATGCGATACCATAAAGTTGGCCAAACTCCCAGCCATCACCACTAACTGGATTCTGGCAGGAGCACTGGCGATACAGCGAGGGGGGCATCGCCACGGATACCAACTCGCCAACATGATCAGAACGTCATCACTGACTGCAAACTGCGCTCAATGAATGCGATCAAGCCATCTATCTAACGCAGATTTGATTATTTGACAGTGGGTGTATACGTGGCCAGCTGAACTGAGCAAGGGTGAATGGGATCCAATAAACCCTACAGGCAGCTGGAGGAGAGAGACGCACCGTCCTTAAGCAGCAGCAGCTTGAGTAACGGTGACAGCCACCTTGCCTCCCCTCGCCAGAGACGACGACAGGTCATTGTTTTGCAGTCTTCAACGTGTCACTGCGTGGTTTTATAAGCAATTGTTACAGGCCAGTCTTCCGAACGCCTTCAATAAGACTCGCAAAAATGGGAGCGAGATAGACAGATGGGGATGGGCAGGTGTGGCCTCTATCCATCATGGGCTAAAAGTAATTAAGTGACGAGTTCTCAGCTCCGTAATTACTAATGAAAAGCCATGTCTAGTTCCTGTCCCATCCATGCATGTGACACAGGCGTTTGCTTTGTTTGTTCAGTACTCATTACTCGGTACTCAGAAGTAGCTGTTGATCGCCAGTAGGCGGTTGTTTTGCTTGCAGCAAAAGACTGACAGATTAGTCTTGGTATGTCGCCCAGTGTCATGTGACCCTGCTCAGCATGCCAGTGATGTACCGGTGACACATTGGCCCGTTTCGCTACACCCTCACATGGAACAGACCCATAATTACCTGGTAAGGCATTCGTTCCTCAAAGGTGCAAGTATCCACCCTCCACATCCCTAACCCTCCAGCCCCAGAAGCCCCCATGTCCTGACATCTGAGCCCAGATCACGGGCTTTGGCAGATCCTGCCTGATAAACTTTGGTCCACAACCCGCAAAATCATAAAAGCTGTTCCCATTTACCAAAAAGGGTGAGCATCCAGGGTAAAAGCAAAAACCGAAATGGCGATTATGTGGCCCTGCAAGGAAACACCACAGGGGCTAGACAGGTATCGTCGGGTGAAGACCTAAACCAGAGCCTCCTGTTGCTCCGGCTGAGCCGACCTCTGACCTTTCCAAAAATGAGCACTGTGTGAATTTTCATCACCCACTCCTCATGCTGTTTGACACAGTCATGTCACGCATTCCATCAGTGCCATTCAGACATCGGCGGTTTAAAACGCCGAAGAATGCCCGCGAAACTCAAGCCTCAACTCCAAGAAGAACTTGACCAAGAACTGAGTCGCATCCAAAGAGCGTCGCCATTGTACTTTTGAGAAGACTGGTTCACACCAAAAGATTATTCAACAACCAGCTATTTACACATCTGAAATAAGCCACATCAGATGAACCTATCCTATTAATGCAAACCCTAACCGTAACCCAAACCCTGAGTTTAAAATAAGATAAAAGGCTTCACTATATACGTGACAGTTACTATCTAATCCGCCAGATGCCCTTCAGTGTGCAAGCCTCCCTAAACAGGCAGAAAAGTGGAGTCACTGACACTTTGCGGGTTGGACCACAAGAGGGCGTAGTTCTGAGGGATGAGCTGAGACCTAAGCGTGTGACATGTGGGTTTGAAGGGACGGACCGGGACTCAGCTGTGGATTTAGACCCTCTCACATCCATCGGGTGATAGAATAGGGGGTGGGGTATCCCGACATGCTTGGAGCACTCACCCTGGCATCTCCATTGGCAGGCCGTGGGCCGTGGCTGAAGGCGTGCGCCGGGTCCTTGTGGTAGACCTTCAAGCAAGCGTGGTCAGATATGTTCCTGCAAGAAACAAGGTCACGTGGTCAGCAGCTCAGAAACAGCCCAGTGACGTTACATAAAACACACTTAAATGAACACTGATACTGCAGGTGTGACTGAGAGACATTCATAGGCAAGTTGTGACATGTGACATCACTGCCAGGTCGTGCTGGACGAAACCATCGGCATAATGGGTTTTATGGTCAGGGCCATTCCGCAACAAACGGGCCCGGGCTCTGCCGATAGAGATCTACTCATTTGGGTCCAGGATCCTGCCTGGTGGTCAAATGGAATTTCCACCCCCCTGAGTGGGAAAAGGCATTGAGTGGAGTTAGTAATGTGGCACAGGGTAAAGGGCACTGTTTTTTATGAGATGGGGCTGCACCCATCTCAAGAATACCAGCTTAAGGAAAGCTTTTCTGTGGTGGGGGGGGAGCTGTTCTCTGAAACCAAATGACCACTATGTTTTTTGTCTCTGTCAAAGTTCCGTTGCTGGGAACAGCACACTGGCTGGGGGGGGGGGGGGGGGGTTCCTGCTTGGCAGGGGAAGGGGGATGTGCACCAGACATAGCTGAGCCCCCCCTTTCCCACAGAACACTGGTCGGAAAACTGACGACCACCCAGAATCCGTGTAATATCTGCCATTCTGCTATGGCAAATTAAAAAGAAACAACACAGTCCCCCCAAAGTTTACTGCCACACACACGCACACACACGCACCCACACGCACCCACACGCACACACACGCACCCACACGCACAGGCAAGCTTCCAGGAAACGGCACATCTCTCACACCCCGGCTGATTCCAGGGGAAGCTGCAGCACTGCCACTCCCCAGTTCAAAGTTCAACAGGGGTCAGCGGTCACCCCGTCATGTGTATGTGTGTGTGTGTGTGTGTGTGTGTATGTATTTGTGTGCATGTACGGTGCATGTGTGTGCATGCCAGCTTTAATCCCTGATAGTTCCCCACTGAACAAACGACACATCAGAGTTCCGCGACCTGTAACCTTCTCCCGTACCTGAGACACCTTTCACTGCCCACGGCTCTGTAATTAGGACACAAAAGCTGCCCCCCCCCCACCCCACACTTCCTGCTACTGCCCCGCCCAGCCAGGCGATGCATACTCTGCTCAAATCCCCGGCAAGCCGCTCCTCAAAAGCACACAAGTGCGGCTAATGTGTTCAGCTGAACGCGGAGAGACACGCCCAGTTGGCTTCGGGGAGGGATGAGTGAACTAGAAACCGAATGATCTTGGCCCGGGATGGTGCCTAGCTGGACAGGCTACAGGTTTACTGCTGCGGCCAGTCTATTTGGGTTGAATTTTGATGCAGCATGGTTAAAGAAAATGGCAACTGGAAGATAGGACTTTGCCGGGCGACCTGCCAAGGGCCTGAGAAGGTAGTCCAGACAAGCGTAGGCCGTTGACACGCTTCATCCAAGGGAATTCGGTGATGTCACAGCAATCGTGTGACCCTCAAGTCCTAACACACAGCCTACATTACATTACACTTCATTCACTTAACAGATGCTTTTATCTAAAGCTACTTATAGCTGTGAAAACAGGGTCAGATGATCCCTGCAGTGATTGGAGGGTTAAAAGCCCAGCAGTGAAATCATAATGCCTATCCTGGGATTCAAACCAGCACCATTTCGATCACAGGCACAGCATCCTAACATGCTGAGCCACACACCACCCACTACAGTACAGGGTGGTTGCTGTGGACATCTGCATTGCATGGAAACCGTTGCATTTATGACAGGCAGGTCACAGGACGACCCACAGGGGTCCTGTTGGGATAGGCGCAGGCCCACCTGACGTCGGAGAGCTCGTAGTAGACGTTGCGCATGTCATCCTTGATGTAGACGGCCATGCTGGGCGAGTCGAGCATCTTCATGGTGAGCTGCTGGGGGAAGGCGCTGACGAAGAGGGCGCGGATGGTGTCGCCGCTTGTGATCTCATTGGGCATCCGCATTACCCTGGTGTCGTCGCCATACTGCAGGTAGAGCACGCCTGGCAGGGTGGGGGGAGAGGGAGAAGGGGGTCGTAATCCATCACGGGATGTGGCACTGGGAAGGAAAGGTACGTATGGGCAGTTGGCAAACAGGAGAGAGAGGGAGAGAAATAAAAAGAAAAGTGGGGGGGGGGGGGGGAGGGGACCTAGGGGAAGCAGGGGAGCAGGTGACCACAGCTTATGCATTTCTGCACAGATTTGCAAGAGGGGCCCCCCAAACACACTCCCTCTCTCTCTCTCTCTCTCTCACTCACACACACACACACACACACACACACACACACACCAACGTTGCCAGAAAGGAAGGGAGGGAGAGGCAGGGGGGACACAGTGGGGCCAGAGTACGCGCGTGAATGTGTGTGTGTGCCCGCCTCTGCTCACGTTCTCCCATTACATTTTCTTTTTGTATTTAATGGTAAAAAAAGATCCCCAGACAGGGGGGGTGGGACACAGGCAGCGAGGACGGTGTAACTCTACACAGAACAAACACCTTCAGCTTCTTCTCCAAGCACTAAAACCTGTGTGTGGGGAATTCTGAACAAACATGCAGTGTGTATCTGTGTGTGTGTGTGTGTGTGTGTGTGAGTGTGTGTGTGCGCGCGCTTATGAGTGCGTGCGCGTGTGTCTTGTACCAGAAACGACACGCCCTGTGGTTGATGGTAGTTTTCAGTGTCTTTAATCTGTGCCTCACACTGCACCCACGCCCCTCCCAACCCCACCCATCAGGCCCCAAACCCATACAGACACGTAACACACACACACTGTGTGCTTGGAGTGCTCTCCCCTGTGCACCTCACAGACACACCGTCTTTTGTTATGTGCAGCATGTCTGCTGTGGTAACGGGAGGCAGTTTCCAGAAAGATCCGTTTAAAAAATATATATATATCGGCTTCTTGGTGTCTCATTTCTGCAGAAACATTTAGTCTGAGATCTCCATGCTGAAAATCAGCTTCCCGCAACAGGACGCAAGGCAACAGCAAGACCTAACCTGAAAATTTTGAGTACTGGCTTAATTTTACTCCGCCCCCCATCCCCCCTCAGCTGACGTCAGCTTCCAAACGCTTTAATTTCACGCCAAACTCTGCCGGCACAGCGCCGCACTGGGCTAGTGGTCGGCCGCTACACCATCCTCCCCCCAAAGTGAGGAGCCGTGATCGTCCAGCTGTGGCCAGATGTTCCGGGCAAGGGGGCCCTGTTCAAACTAAACATCAACACAGCACTACGCCCCCTCAACTGGGCAAAGAGTCAAGTTACCCATCGATAGCACTCACTTTGGATGGGATACTCTGTGTTTTGTCCAGTAACACGGTCCAGGCCAGACGCCAATGGCCCGCTTCCGAAAGCACGTCCTTTTAAATGCTCCCGGATGTCACGGAAGTGACGGGAACGTGGAGGCGGCGGTCCGCGGGTCGGGAGTGCCGCGGACCGGCCGCTTGGCCGCGGGTCCGAGTCCGGGTCACGCGTCGTGGCGGCTCCAAGGTCCTGTCCGTCCTGGGAGAACCTACGATCACCCTAACCAGCGTCAAACTCCATCAAGACCACACTTTTACGACCCCCGCCTTCAAATGAAACAGCCCCAGCATGATACCGACCCAGAATAAAAGCAGAGACTCACACAGTGGGACTCCTCGGCCTCCGTCCGACAATCCTGCAGTGCACACTGAAAATGCGCCTGCCCTCTCTTTCCCGCTCTCTCTCTCTCTGTAGCTCCCGCTCCCTTCATCCCTCCCCCTGGCCGGGGCCCCCTCTCCCCACGCCGCCCCAGAACTCACACTTTTTACGGGGTATATTTAGCATTTGAGTCAAGCACAGTTGGCTGCCCTGGTAGACCGCGGACCTGGCAAAACTTGCGAGTGGAAAAATCAACCCCCCCTTGCCCCCCCATCAGCCTGAAAATGGTGATACTTTGGTGGGAAGAACAACCATAACCAGAGCCATGCTTTCATCATGATGATGATGATCATCAGACACTGTGCAGAAACACACTGAGTGGCGTCAACAGGAAGTAAGTGTTCATGTGACCATAAGCCACAGTCATGTGATCAGACTTCTGTATTGCCACACACAGCGTGAAACAAACGGATAGGGCGGCGGTTATTATTACCTAGCGACCGATCCTTGGTCTGGTTAGCCGAACGCACCACCGGCAGGCTGGCCCGCGAGCGGGTGCCCCGAGTAAAGGCGCAGGGGCCGTCCGGGTCCGACATGGTCTCCAATGAGTCCAGTGAGCCCACAGGGAAGTGCTCTCCCAGGTCCGCCGCCGGCGGATTGGGGGGCGCTGAGTGTTTGGGGCTCCTGCTCTGTAGGCAGACAGGGGGAGAGACGGTCAACATCCAAGGGGGGGGACATGGCTGAGAAAGAGTTAGTTTGAAAAGCGGGCTCACATCAACACAGCAATGTCAAGATCCACACTGAAAGGCTCAGCATTGGCCCAGCCAACCGAGTCACTGCGCGACCGCTGGCATCTAAGAACGTCCGCAGGACGCGGCGGGGTGCAAGAAAACACACCAGTGTTAGGGTACAGCCGCAAGAACACATCCAAAACTCTCCCAGGGTGTGAACCAACGAGCAAGTAGCTTCCTAATTCCGGGAGACCATGCAAGGGGCACTGAATGATTGCTGCTGCACCAACCGAGGTCTAAACGTCCAATAGGAGTGCCTGGGTGAATAGGAAATTGTCGGTTGGAAGCAGCCTCATGGAGTTAGTTGGCACAAACTCCACACGTAGGTGTGCGCACACAGACACACACGCGTGGATGCAGGTGAGAAAGGGGGGGGGTTACTAACTTTCTGAGATGTTTCAATTTGCAGCAAGTACCTCTGGATGTCCAGCTCCGAGTGCAGAGAGGAGAGCATGCACTGTAAGGCCTAACGAAGCGAACACATAGAAAGAGAGCAGAGGGTCAGAGTGAGGAGGAATGGCATGTGTCAGGCCTAACTAAACGAACAGATGTAGAGAGAGACCAGGAGGTCAGCGGTCCGGCTCTGAGTGAGGACAGCATACGGCACCAGGCCTAACAAAATGAACAGAGAGAAAGAGTAAAAAGGTCATCAGATGCCCTCAGAACATCCAGTTCTGAATGGGGAGAAAAGCAGGTCGTCAGCAGAAGCCTGAAGCCTCTAAAAGGTCCAGCTCTGACAGCCAGGCCTAACGAAATGAACACAGAGCAGCCGAGAGCAGGAGCGTACATTGTTATCCACCAGGGAGCCCGGCTGAGTGGATGAAGCAGCAAATAACCGCAGGTAAGACTAGAACAGCACAAGAACAGGAGAGACGGCAAAACCGGTTCAAGTTGGTTTGCCGTTGGCCACAGAGAACACTCCCTCAGAAACCATGGCACCAACACAATGATTTATGGGTAATTCTAAAAACATGAATCTCGACCCTTGGTCTTGGGCCACATGGTCCAACCCGCTGCATGGGAGTCTGAGAAACATGGACTGAAAACCCCCGGCTGTAGCGGAGTCTGACAACTTTATTACAGAAATGACAGTCTAACTGTGGTACAGCACCATGTTCTCCCTCAAGGCCTACAAGCTTTCACAGGGCTCTGATAGATGAGAGAGCAGCCAGTTGGGCCTGTCTTACCACCTTGGCTATAAAAGTTTCCTTACCTGAGTAAACATCGCTTGCAAGAATGTATTTTAGCATTTAATCACAATGCAGCAATAAAAACGAACAAATAAGCTTGATGACACATAGACCCAACATAGACATCAATACCTACAATTATGTCCCTTTGCCATTTGGGGGGGAGGGGGCGGTATCATTATGTTTTGAGTCAGAGGGCCAGCCTTTTACCATCGGGATATCCGAGGGGCCCTGGGTGTGAGGCACACTGCGCATTGAAGGCAACGGTTCTTGTGGAACCTTACCCATGCTTAGACTACTGTATAGAGTAGCCAGTACCTAAACCACTCCAGTGAGCATTCAGCTGAATAAATGAGTAAAGGACTATTTAACTAGCTGTACAATGCAGTAAGTGTAGGCACACATCTGTCTGCAATAACATGAAAATGCCAGCTGTCTGACTGAATAAATCCCTAGCTGTGTAAGACAAGTAGCCAACAAATTAGTAAATATAAATCAATACCTATCTGTGAGAGTAAATACAAGAAAGTATCCAGCAGTATAAATAGGCAAATGTAAATCCCTTGCTGCATGACTAAACAGGAGTCAATATGCTGCAGTAAATGGACTCTGGGCGGTGGTATTCCTGGAGGGCCTGTCACGATGAATGAGATGCAACCTTTCCCCCACTCTCGGAGGCCCAGGGGATGGATAACAGTCGTCCACGTTTCTCATGGAGACACCTGCAGTGTGTGTGTGAGTTGGGGGGGGGGGGGTCTCAGGGGAACAGGTTTGCAGACCCTGACGTGACATTTTGAGACTGTGAGCTAAAATCGCAGTGGGGGGCGTGTCCTCAGGGTCGGCCAAACTGCAGAGCTGCGTGACACACTAGCAATGAAGCCACTCCGCCTGCGACCTGAAGGTACGAATCCCAGTAGGGCAGTCGTACCATCAGGGGGGCGTGCCTCCCACCAGCTCATGCCCCTTCAGAACATCACCTGGATCTCTGATGAACCTTCTGGAGTGACCCATGGCAAGTCGGCCTCCCCTGCAGGCGGAGAGTGCTAAGCGCCATTAAGTCATCCTGTAACCCCCCCACCCCCCAATATCCATGCTTGAATTACATACTTGCTGTGCCCGTTTCCACGCTCACTGATTGCTACAGCGCTTCAGAAACAGCTCAGTAATTTCCTCCCGTCTCTGGCGCTCTAGCTGTAATCCCCCCTCCCCCAGTAAGAGGTCTTTTATCATTGCTTCAGCTCCTGCAGTGGATTTATCAATACTGCCAGCATTTGGTTAAGCACTTTTCAATGCATGAGACCCCGCCCCCCCCAGTTATGTAATAATT
>JAAGVU020000078.1:15974812-15988662 GCA_011763525.2 Mormyrus iriodes | reverse complement strand
CATGAGACCCCGCCCACCACAGTTATGTAATAATGAACCCACCCCCCCTCCCCCCAGCAGCTTTATCGCTACCTCGGTCTGGCCGCGGTGAAACAGGCTCTGCCCCTTCCCTCTGGAGTTTGTCACCTGACTGGCTCCAGACAGCCGGTCACCCTCAGCAACAGTTACCGTGGGCTTATCAAATGGAAGGGTCTGATATACCCATACAGAGTATTCCCAATCTCACACACGTACATTTATTTAGCATCAGTATACAAGTGTTGATTTATATAGCAGGGTCAGCCAGCATACCTGGAGCAATATGATTATTTTGTTGGTCATGGCATTTGAACCTACAACCTTGTGGGTGTGGGCATTGATTACCAACTATGCTGAGCTGAGGTGGGTGAAAGCATGTAAGGCATTCCTCAACATGCTTAGGACCCCCCTCCAGAGGGCGACGTGCAGGCAGCCATAGGACCAGAAAGTGGTCCCCCGCCAGCTTAGCAGCATCCACCTGGCACTGTGCCCATAGCCAGAGAAATTAGGCCATATACACTTGACAACAGCAAGGACCAGATGGGATGTCAACCCACCATGGGGCAGCTGTTTAACTGCTCCTCCGAGTGCAACACACACTATATTGCCAAAAGTATTGGGATGCCTGCCTTTACACACACATGAACGTTAAGGACATCCCATTCTTAATACACAGGCTTTAATATGGAGTTGGCCCACCCTTTGCAGCTATAACAGCTTCAACTTTTCTGGGAAGGCTTTCCACAAGGTTTAGAAGTGTGTTTATGGGAATTTTTGACCATTTTTCCAGGAGAGCATTTCTGAGGTCAGGCACTGATGTTGGACGAGAAGGCCTGGCTCGCAGTCTCTGCTCTAAATCATCCCAAAGGTGTTCTATCGGGTTGAGGTCAGGGCTCTGTGCAGGCCAGTCAAGTTCCTCTACACCAAACTTGCTCATCCATGTCTTTATAGACCTTGCTTTGTGCACTGGTGCGCAGTCATGTTGGAACAGGAAGGGGCTATCCCCTGTTCCCACAAAGTTGGGAGCATGAAATTGTCCAAAATGGCTTCGTATGCTGAGGCATTAAGAATTCCTTTCAATGGAACTAAGGGACCAAGCCCAACCCCTGAAAAACAACCCCACAGCATAATCCCCCCTCCACCAAACTTTAAACTTGACACAATGCAGTCAGGCAAGTACCGTTCTCCTGGCAACCAACAAACCCAGACTCGTCCATCGGATTGCCAGACAGAAGCATGATTTGTCACTCCAAAGAGCACATCTCCACTGCTCTAGAGTCCAATGGCAGTGTACGTTACACCATTGCATCCAACGCTTTGCATTGTACTTGATGTAAGGCTTGGATGCAGCTGTTCGGCCATGGAAACCCATTCCATGACGCTCTCGACGCTCCTCTCCAGCTAATCTGAAGGCCAAAAAGTTTGGAGGTCTGTAGCTAATGACTCGGCAGGAAGTTGGCGACTTCTGCACACTGTGCGCCTCAGCATGCGCTGTCCTACCACTTCGTGATAGGCTGCTGTTGTTGCGGTGCCGGTTATATGCAAGTAAGGATTGTATCTTCTTCTTCTTCTTACTGAAGTTAGAGTCCAGAAAAGTTCGCTCCGCTTTTCCCCCCGAAAGGCAAAAAATGCTGGACTCAGCAGAAAGGAAAGTATGGGCAGTTGCTTTTGTTCCCAATAGCAATTATACTTTGTTATAATACCACTAACAGTTGACCATGGAATATTTAGAAGTGAGGAAATTTCATGAATGGACTTATTGCACAGGTGGCATCCTATCACGGTACCACGCTTGAATTCACTGAGCTCCTGAGAGCGACCCATTCTTTCACAAATGTTTGTAGAAGCAGTTTGCATGCCTAGATGCCTGATTTTACACACCAGTGGCCATGGAAGTTATTGGAACACCTGAATTTAATGATTTGGAGGGGTGTCCCAATACTTTTGGCAATATAGTGTAGCTTGGTTTCCATTTGACAGGGGGGACTGTCAACACACACACACACACACACACACACACACACACACACACACACGCACGCAGTACGTAGAAGAAACCAAAACAACACACAGAGAGTATGCAGACTCCACACATACAAAAAGAGTGGATGTGGGATTTGAACCGACAACCCTGTAGGTGTGAGACAATGAGGCACTACGTGACAAAAGTAGAGCAATATTTAATGAATTTGCCCAGGTATGCTGCCAACTGGGTTATGTTTAAGTCCCAGATGGTGACAGTGCCCATCCTTGTCCTTTGCCCCCATGCCCGAGACTGGACAGTGCCTGCCTGGCTGTGACTAGTCTCCGGCTGGGCTCTAGATGTGATGATACACACATGATGACCATCACCCTGACTGTCCCGACAACAGCATTTCATCAACGGCTAATGAAACAAAGCAAAAGCAAGTCTCCCCAAGTCTAACCATTCCAGCATGATTTCAGGAGTTTAAAAGACTGAAACAGTGCGGCATTCAGAGATGCACTTATCAAACAGCCTTCGGGGGGCAGATATGAGCCCAGCAGCCTGTTTTTGCCACCCAGACTAAAGCATGGACACCCGTATCTGTGACCTTCAACTTCTCCCCCACTCTTCCCGGCTTCACTTGCTGATCTGTGTAGCACCTCGAAGGCTGTGATTAGCATGTAAACAACAGTGGAGGTCGGGTGTATTTGTGGATCAGGGATGGTCAATGCGCACTGTAATGAGGGGCCCTTCGCACCCCCACCCCACCGCCAGCGACCCTTGGTTCGGCCCAAACACCTGATGAAACCTAAGGTCCGAGTCCCGTGATGCATGTTGGTGACCTGCCACTTAACAGTATGGCAACCAATGAAATCCTGCCGACACAATGCGGGGGGGTCAAACAAGACCAATGCAAAACAAAAAAGCAAGTTAATAAGCAGAAGCCAAAATTTCTAGGGAATTATAGATAAGATAAAGTGATTCAAACAACGGACATAGCATTGCGTGTCTGCAACAGGAACTTCTTGTCCCCTAAACACTATACAGCACAGCTGAACAACAAAAACAGCACAGGAAGTAACTCCGAGGTAATAAAACCACGATCACGAAGGTGTAGTCGGATGTAAATTAGTCTCGACTGGCACTTTAAGACATTTTCATAGCAATATGAGATGCCAACAGATCTCCCAGGAGCCCTAGCAGTCTGTGTATGCAGAATCGCAGGTACATCGTGAAAAGAGCGGAATCGTTTAATGCGTCAAGGGGACCACCCTCGGATATCCGAACGGGATACGCCAGATCAGGAAAACTGCCACAGAAAAACAGAATAGCAGAAGCAAGTCGCCACTCCCCTACTTGGACAGACGGACTTCTTAACAGGACAGATGCTAAATGCCACAAAAATACAACCTCGGGGATGAACACAGCACCAAATCAGAATCTCTGTGACCTGGGCAGAGCCGGAATTTAAGGTTGGGCTGCCTTTTGGGTCTGAGAGTGAAGTCTGACGACATATAACCGGGTGTAAGGAACTGAAAACCAGGCAACAGGGAACGTACTGTAATATGGTCTGATGGGTCATCTTTCACCAAAACATGCATTCAAAATGCAGTATTTGGGCAGTCATTGTGTGGCGGTCAAGGAGAATGATTTAGACCATTTTACAGCACCAGAAGCAGCCCTACGATGCAAACCTCCTGATGTTCCCATGTTCCAGGATGATATTTCCCTCATATACACTGCTAAGCCAATTCAAGAGTGGGTTGAGGCATATGGGGATAAAGTCAAATGGCTCTCAGGGTCTCTACAAGCGATAGATCTAACCACCCATTCAATCTTGAAAGTTCTGCTGGGCATAGTGTGAAGCAAGTGTCCACCTCAATCATCCCTCAAACAACTGGGGGGGGGGGGGGCTAATTCCAGAGGGAAAAAAACAATCGATATCCTACACCACACAGTTCAGGAGCCGTTTGACCTCATTCCAAAAAGGACTGAAGCTGTTATGAAGGCAGACGGTGGCCCAACTCCTCAGTGTTAAACACATCACTAGGCGGTTCCATTACTTTGTCCACGCGCAGCTGTTTTTTATTAATATAATAAAGTTAAGTACCAGCTTCCAAAGGCAAGTGGACAAAACACATGAGAGCAGGATGAACGTCGTCTAACAGGAAGTGATCATCATGCAGGTCAGGGGGTGGCAGCTAACCTTATAGGATAAATATGCATAATAGATGATGTTACAGGTGGCACATATCCATTCATCCATCTATCAGCTTATCCTGGTCAGGATCATGGGGCCACAGAAAGCCTAAAGCCAATCCCAGGCAGAACAGGGTACAAGGCTGTGGTACACCTTTCATCATGATGCCAATCCGTTGTAGGAAACACAAATGCCTTATAGGTAATTCTTCGAACAGCAGGAAGAAACCAGGAGTAGCTGGGTAAAACTCACACCACATGGCAGAACACAAACTTCACTTGCGTGAAATGAAGGCGGGATTCGAACCTGCAACCAAAGAGGGCCTTAGGTCTTCACATGAACATCTGTGCATGTCAGTTTGGCAGGAGCTGCACGTTACAGTAAACTGAGCTGCACACTGCATGTTTGGCAGGAGGATTTCTCTCTTTGTACTAACTCCCCCCCCCCGCCCCAATAACACCCCAGGATTAGCTGCCACTTGTTCTGGGATAGCCCAACCACACTGGACCTCCCCCCCTTCAAAGCTAGCAGGTCACGAATGCCCTGCCGTTGCTACTGACGACCGGCCCGGGAACCTGGCGACGGTTCGAGGGGGCCAACAGGCAAGAGGGATGCGGATAAAAGGCCCAAAAGAGACCTAGAATAAATCAGAGGCAAAATCTCAATAGCAGAACCAGAATCTGGGCTTAAACACAAGCCCCGCCCCCTGCATCACCCCACCATTGTCCCTCCTGAAAACCAAAATGCAAAATTGGGAAAAAAATGGCCTTTTAACAGCAATTACTTCCCTGGTTTATCACTGTGGCTCATTTCACTAAGAAAATCTATTTTCCTTCCCGACTTTTCCGCATAAAAGCCAGGCTTTGAGCCCAGAACCCCCGGGGTGCCTAAATATTTAATAGTGCCAATTTACAACAGCTTGATCCCCTTGGTTCAAATAACTATGTTCTCCACCCCTAGCCTGTGACCAACTGGCATGTTTTTAACCAATCACACTTATTTAAAGACACTTTTCTCATTGCTGAGCTTGTTACCCTCATCTTCTGGGGCTGGATCATCGAGGTAAGGAACAGGCCAGGTGGAGGTACAAGGAGATGCCAGGCACCTCAGCAAAGGCAGAAACTGAGGGCATGTACAGGGGTGGGGCCACAGTTTTCAGATCGGCGGCCAGACAGGGGCACCGACCCTAAGTAACCCCTCCCATGCTGCTCAGCGGTTCAAAGCAAATCATTGGCTAATGCTAAGGTTGGCCTCTCTTATTCCCCACATCAAAAAAAAAACTAAATTCACCCCGGGACACAAGGAAGTTGTTTCACACACAAAATGGAAATGGGGGGGATAGTCTTGGAAATGCCAACAGCTGAACCAGCTGACTAGACGTCGTATTGATGGAACCAACACCATTGACGCTGGCTAATGAGGAGATAAGAGGGAGGGGAATTACGGTAGATTAGGCCAGGGCTCTGCGACTTGACCAAAAGCAGGGGCTCTTAAAGCACTGCAGAAACCCTGAATCCGGAGGCCGGACGCTCTGACGGTCGACGGAGCTAATCCGACCATGCTAATCTGACTGCCAGTACACAAATGGGTCACAGCCACGTTATCCGGCCTGGGCTTTAGCCAGGGCCTTAAGCCTTGGCAGAAAAAAAAAAGGAATGAAACCACCCTGGCACAGGTTTAAAGAATCAGATAAGGAGCCAAAAATGAGGGGGGAGGATGCATGACTAAGTGAATGACACAGAACCTCACCAATGGGATGCCGATGGCTGGATACCACACAGAACCTCAACCAATCAGGAAATCTCAAAAAGAATCAGAAACGTTTATATCTTTTAGGAGCTAAAAATCGGAATATAGAGTTTGCTGGTATTTGGTGCATACTCCAGCAGAGAAGTCGACCTCAAAGACCGTCTCACGTTCTCCCAGTATGAAGGACAGACCTGCATCTGCTTTTACTGGTTTGTTGTGCTAATGTTGGTCTCAGGGCCACTTTGCTATAGGGGCCTATGAGTAACAGAGGGCAGGGCTTAAGTGGCACTTAACAGCACCTGCTTAAGATCGCCTGCCACACGAGGTCTGAGCAGCAACAGTTCCTAAGGCTATCAGGTGGGGTTTCTAAAAAAAAACCACTGAATTAGGTACTGGCAGGTAAGCTTAGTGACTGGAGAACGTAAAACACTTCAGATTTAACTCATCTCTTCTCTGTCCAGAAAATGTCACATTTAAATTTGTATTTTTTCATGAAAATAAAGAAAAGGCCTATTCTTTTTAGCTTGTCATTATTTCTTACAAAAGCGACACTGAAATCATCCATTAAATCGCAACTATTTTTCAGCAGGTCAGCAAAAAATACTGGTCAATTTCATCTTAGGTTTTGTCCCCACTTGTTACGTCAGGGGGTACCCCAACATCTCAAAAGCCAATAAAAATTATGACTTGAAATTTTCTGCATCTTTAATTGGTATTGATATGAAACATTCAGACTTATCAAATATATCCTGGGCCAATTTTCTATTTTTATCTGCTGGTACCTATACAGAGGCAATATCTATCTGCTGTCAGGACTCAAGGTGGCTGATAAAACCTCACATCCCCAGAGATGAATGGGAGTTACTGCTCCTTTTATGATACTAATAAACAAAAGGCCTTTGCTTCCTCTTTCAGTTTGTGCTCTTACACCTGCCCTGTGTGCGAATAGGGCAGGGAGGCGCTACAGTACAGCCCTTGCGTCTGACAGTCAGGAGGTGTCCCCCTCCTGGGGTGCGGCTGGTCTTTTTCACCAGGGCAAACGGGTGCCAGCTGAAAATTCAAGAACAGGCCCACAAACGAGAAGAGGAGCCTCTGGGCTCAATTAAATCATTAAAATTTGACCAAAATCCTAAATAAACAAAAAATAAACCCAAAGTTGGTTTCTCCAGTTTGTAATAATGCACCACACTGGCACACTGGAGTTTTAAGGTTCCAGATACATTGTCAAACCAAACATTAAAAAAGAAAAGCAGAAAAAACGTTCCTACATTATTAATCGTTGCCTCTTACTGTTTAGGTATTGAAGAGTTCTCTTTTTCCTACGCCATTGAAATCGTACATAAAAGGAGGGAATCATTCTGTATAATATTTCAAATGGTATCAGCGCTCACAATTACAGCCGCAAACAATGCCGTCAAGATGTCCTCCCAAGGTCTCTGGGCGTGCAAACGGATTTATAATTGAAGCAGGGCTCCGTTCCAAAAATAAAATCAAAACAAAACAAAACTAATCACATCTGTCAAGCGTGATGCCGAACCCGCTAGACAAGTAAGTATAGGCTGGAAAAAAACCCATGCAACCGGCTTCTGACTGCCACCATTCACCTGCCGCAAACCCTCGCCCTGTATGCACGCACACACAGGTTAAAAATAACGAGGAAAAATGCAACTCCTACAACGAAATATATGGTACGACTCACTACAGCCCGGTTCCGATCCAAAAACCTACGGGTCACCAAACACCGTCCCGCGCCGGATGCATGTGTCCGCTGCGATCCCTACGCTGTTAGGTCCACCAGACAAATTGTCTGGGGCAAAAAATCAAAAGGTAAAACCTCAATTGCAAAATAATAGTAATGCAGATCATGCACACATAGCTTAAGTAGACCGACGCAGCTGTCCCTGTGTGCCAGTGGGTTTTAGTTACACCATTTTAAAACAATAACAGTAACTTTATATGTGTCCTTCGTGGGCAGATAAACGCCTCTGTAACAATCAACGCTGACAATGTGCTTTTTTCTGTCTCTAGACGGACTCAGGGACACACTGTCATATTTTGCGCACATATCGCACCTATATACTATTTAATCATTATTACTACGCAGAAAGCTAGTGACAAGCAAACCACTCCGTAATATCTATATCCGTCCTAGGAGTGGATGACAAAACATTGGCCACAAGTCCAACCCCTGACTTTCCCACCCAAAACGTCTTACTCCCCTGAAATGACAAACAGATTTCGCCATCTGTTTGCCGATTCTCTTGCATCATCCCATGTTCAGCATTTTAAGTTAACATGTTCTGACAATCGTTACTATTCTGGATTTCTGCGAGTGTGCGCCGTTTGATCGCGTGTAAAAACGTCTCCTGACAGTCCCGGTGTGACCCTCAGCAAACCTCTCGCAGGCCCGTACTTGCCGGCAAATGTGTCAAAACTGTCCCCGCAAGAGTGCGACACATGGAATACCGCGACGGGGTCACGACATAGAGACATCACATGTTTCGCAGTTACCTTCGGGTTTAGAAAAATTACTTCTGCAAGCAAACATATAAAATAACTAAAATTTTAAAAAAAAATGTAATTAACATTAATTTGCACCAATCCATGCTTTAATAAAGTATAAAAATGATTTGTGCAAAGCACTATTACATTAAACTATCTGTTATTATTATTATTAAAATGAATGTCATCCCATATTCATCACAGTCACTTTAAATATGCATTTCGGACAGAGGCAAGCACACCTACGGATTATCGAAAGGTCAAAATGACATTTACATGCACACCAGTCAATGTTCTATTGAGCGATGTTTAAATACGACCCCGATCTACGCAGCACCTTATTGAGAGCCACTTTCCACATTCAGCCCATATTTTCCTTTCTGCTGAGTCCAGCATTTTTTGCCTTTCGGGGGGAAAAGCGGAGCGAACTTTTCCGGACTCTAACTTCAGTAAGAAGAAGAAGAAGAAGAAGAAAAAAAATCACTTACTTGAATATAACCGGCACCGCAAACACCCAGTACTGGGAGACCACGCTCTAACATAGAAACCCGAATACGACATGAACACATAGCGCAAGTCTGATCGTTTAAAACTAATCTCCTTTGTCAAAGAAATAGCTCGCGATCGGGAGTGTGTTTCCACTGTACCTTTATCCAAAGAGCAGCGCAGTTACTTTCCGATTGCTCGTCTGTGTGTGCGCGCGTTTTCCCCTGCACTCTACAAAAGCATTATTTATATTCCAGGAAGAGGGCAGATGCTTGCGGATCGGACTCCATGCCTCCGCTGAGCTGTGATCCCAGCCCGGCACTCCCATGCGCTCCAGCCTGGCGCAGGCGGCATGTAAAGAGAGCTGCCCAGGTGATGACATCACATCTCACCATGGCGACAAGCCCCGCCCCCAGAACCGGAGCCCGATTCACCTGCACCAGGTCAGACCCAACAACCATACGCTTTACATTAATTTATATTTATTTGTTTAACAATTGCTTTAGTCCACAGTACTGTCAGAGACTAAGGTCAGTCAGCATCTCTTGCGGTTAAGAATTTAGCTCAAAGGCCCAAAGATGAAATCATTCTGCCAGCCACAGAATTTGAACCAACAACCTTTCAATCACAAACACAGATTCCTAGCCCGCAAAGCCACACATTGTCCCCATATGCAAAACTTAAACCTTACATGAGCTGGACAAGCCCCTGCACTTAGACTCTTTCTGCCAATACACCACGTGCTCCTCCCATTTCAAATGTCCGTGGGGCAGGGCACTGTAGTCTCATTATGCTGAGTAAAGGGAAAAAAAAACACCCAGATAACTGCAACAGAAACTGGAAGATTCCCATAATTAGGCAGGACCGTCACCCATTGGCGTTGCCTCTGAAAATTCCCGTTATCCTATATCTCATCGACCCATAATTCCATTTGAGCAAAAATAGGTCTGTATATAGAAATACAGTATTAATTGCTCATCCACCGAAACTGATGGGTTCTCAGTTAGCATGTGGACTGAATACTCAATTTAGATTTCAGACTTAACACTTACCCTAATGTTGGTTATTAACTATACATAAGAGGTTAGCTGCTTTAAGATATGAGCTGCACGCCCAATTTTATGCCACCTTATTTAGTGTGTTCAGAATAAAGAAAACAGCTACCTTACAATACAGTATTAATAAAAGGACCCTGGGCAATGGATAATCTCCCCCCCACCCTCTCTCTTTCTCCCTCTCTCTCCCCTGCCCCCCCCCCCCCCACCCCCGTGTGGCATTTTTAAAAGATGGTCTGTTTTAACCCTTCCTGTCCAAGAGAGCAGACCAGATGCACTCAGATAATAACCAGGGATGGTGTAAACAGTTGAAAATGGCTGGAGAGGCAGGGTGTAACATAACGGTGTCCTATTCATCAAACAGAGACTTTGCAGTCTGTGTCAGACTGGAGACTTAATAAAACTGCCTTAATTGCCCGGCTCTGTCATCAATTAGTCTGGGGTCACTGCAGGAATGTGGGGGGGGGGGGATTTTGGGGGTACTTTAGCACCTGCCCGTTTTTCCCCAGACTAGTTAACGTGATCTTATTCATGAACTTTAATGGTACTGAGTGCCCCTTTTTTAATCCTTTGAGCCCCCCCCCCAAAAAGTCTCTGCACAGCCCTTATCTCCAGCATTGCACCCTGTGCTTCCTGGGATAGGTTCCAGGCCCTCCAGAGATCCTGCACTGGGCAAGCGGTTGGAGGATAGATGGATAGATATATTTAAGTTAAATTTTGATAATACATAATCTCGAGCCATGAGCCCACAATATTCCGAGTCCATGCTGAGCTAAGCAGAACTACTAATTAAAGAATGTGAACTGGACAGCTTTGAGATTTAGTGACGCCTCCGCGTACAAGCAGAGGATCTGTTCCTGGAAACAGACGGCACTCAGCGCTCTGGACGGGCACTCTGGACCGCAGCCCAGCCGCCACCGTCGTCATGGCACAGCCACAGGAAGCCCCGGGTGTTGCCAAGCACGCTCAATTGGCATGGGGGCGACGGGGACGATAAAGTACCCCCCTCTCCACTCTAAACCAGGGAGCATTGGGCATGAAATCTCTCTTCTATGAGGGAATCTTAACAATCCTGCACCCTAACCCTCCGTCTAACTTCCACATGCTGCATGCTTCTCTGATGGCCTTGTGTTTAAAGGTCCTCAAGAGCCCATTGTTTGTAGGTAAGGTCATGTGATCCCCCACATCCCAGCAGAAGGTGTCCCGTCTTCCCCAGGTTCCAAAGCCTACACTCCCTACCCTGGTGGGGGGACAGCTCACACTGTCACACTGGAGTGACAAAACATGCTCATACAGTAGTGTGGAATGTCCTGGAAAGGCCGCACATGTAATTAAGGCATTGATTGAGACAGACAGTAGGGACCTGCATCACCCATCCTGTCCATAGCCATCAGATTTATAGCAAGCTGGCAAACAAAGAATCAGGTCACCTCCATAGTCCTATGCTGGTTATTTCTCATTTAAACAGCTGAAGGTACATTCTTAGTTAGCCTGCTGTTAAATCCCGCTTGAGGATTCCGGTGTCTGATGAAAACCAGACGTGTCAGTCATCAGCCCAGGATGCGAATTCAAGCAAATATTGGACAAGCCATGAGCGTCGGACATGATTTATGGAGCTAAACGGGGGTCTTCAATGTCACGCTGTGATCAAACGGCACAGTCCTTCGCAGGCGCTCCCCTGCTATGCAGCCGCAGCGGCGCCTAAGCAAACATACCATTTTCACCTCGCCAAGAGGTGTCCAATCAAAGGGCTGCTCCAGAGAGCGTGATAATGTCATCCTGTATAGTCGTTGTCTGTAGGGAATTACCAACCCATTTATGCATCATCAATTAAAGCTCAACAAGTGGAGCATTGCCCTAACAATGCAAAGGTTGTGGGTTCAAATCCCAGAGAGCACACACAAAATGTAACCTTTCCCTATGCTGCAAGTTTCTTTGGATAAAAGCGTCAGATGAATGAGTCAATGGAAATCCCAGCCATGAGGAAATAGAAAACAGAACGATTCCACAAAATTGACCTCTTTAGCATATAAAAGGGGCCCACACACACTTGATGCTGTGTGTCAAAGTCTGAGAAAGTGTCTCCAACTGCCAATACACCACTGTCTTATCTATGGTTATTTATGGGTTAAATATTTCAGAATTTGTCCCATCCCCCTGAATCCACCCCCTTCACAGTGTTGTCTGGGTGACCGGCCAAAGGATGTGAACCTGACCTGTTCGCGGAGACGCTCCTGGTGGCCCATGATGGCAGCAGCGTGGTGGGGGTACTTCTGCTTTAGGTGCTCCAGGAAGGCCTCGCGCTTCCTGTCCATATCGGAGGGTTGCATGGCCAGGATCTCCTGCGAGCTTCGTGCCCCACCCACCGTGTGGCGCCGCGGAGCACTCCGAGAGGACTTGGGGTCTTGGCGGTTGCTCCCGCTGGCTGAGTCTGACTTGCGCCCCAGGAGCTCAGCATCGTCCGGGGACGCGGATCGCAGCCTCCCCTTGGGCTGTTCTGTGACAGTGACAGACAAAGAAGGACTGAGCCAGGGGGGACTTAGGTTCAAATCCCACACGCCGACATTCATGCTCTTCCAGGACTGTTCTGTGACAGAGACAGAGGAGAATACAAGGATCTGAAGGCAGGGGGTCTAAGGTTCAAATCCCATACTGCTGCACCCTGTTGCAGGTTAAACAAAACTACAGAAATTACGATGCACCAAGATTTTATAAATAAGTCAATCTGCAACCTATTCCAGTTATAAGTATCTAATGTATATAAAGTCACAAGATGAAAAAATAATAAGTATAAAAATATTTAAAACATCAGACTTCTGTTATACAGTTTGTCAAGCATGTGTCCAAAGATGCACGTTTAATTTAGGCGCTTTGAACACGGACAACAGCCGGCTATTAATGGCTGAATATAGAGTTACTTTCCGGATGTGTGCGTGCCATTTGCAGGAATTATTTTTATTTCAATTAACAGGAATTCTCAGAAAACCACATCCTAGGAAACTGGAGTGGTCCTCCGCTCTGCTCAAGCAGACTGTTCAGGAATCAGGGGCCGTTGGGAATTGGGGCCCCTCACCTCCGTCTCCCAAAAGCTGAGGCGGTTGGGGCATTTAGTGATTAGACAGAGCCTGCTGCCAAACATAGGGGCCCCCATACACATGCTCCTAATGGCCAAACTGTGGGGGGGGGGGCACTCCTGGCTGCTGTTTTTGGGCTCCAGTCCAGCTCTACATTCCTTCCCCAACTACCCTGAGGTTAAAATGGGGGGGAACGGGGGGGGTGGGCTCCAGAGCAGCTGCAGCTGTTTCACGGTGACACTGTCATCAGTGCGATCGGTCTCAAGACATCCGTAAATTAATCACGTACAAACATAGATCATTCACTGGGCTGGGTCAGCGAATCTGTTTGAATGTGAACTGGACAAAGAAAAACAAATCTGAAAAGTGAAATACCCCCCCAATAAATTTTCGTGCATTATATCAGTGAAAGGAGGGGAAAGATCAGCGTATGGCGCGTGATGGTAATCAGGAGTCACGGCATGTCCCGCTGCTTTGGAACGTGACCCCTCACCCCTCAGGCACGTGACCGCACACCCCGCAGGGTAACGGCAGACCCCAGGGGCTCAAGTTCATTCTCTGAACTCTTCAGCAGGAGGATGACAGTTTTTTGGATGCCAAGGGTGCTCTCACACACCTAAGAGACTTCAAAGCAGGAGCAGTTACTTTGTCGCAGATCCCATTTATGCTGTGAATTATTCAGCAGAAGGAGCCGTGGAATTAAAAGCAGTTTCAGGAGCTTCCAGAAAAATAGTAAGAAACTATTGATGCTAAGAATAGCACCACCCCCGCCCCCGCACCCGACCCCTCACCCGCCCCCC
>JAAGVU020000078.1:15957995-15974712 GCA_011763525.2 Mormyrus iriodes | reverse complement strand
ATTAAAAGGTTTTTCAGGGGTTTTCAGAAAAATAGTCAGACAGTCTTGGGCGCCAGGATAGGAGCCCCCCCCCCCCCCCCCGTTCACATGCTCTGGCACGCTGTAGGGGCATCTTGGAACTTTCTCCAGGATGATGGCATTAATGGCAATGTTTACCATTACTCAAACCATGCATTAATGTGGGGCCCCTGAAGTTTGGGGCCCTTGTTGGCCATAAACAGTCACTACACAAAATATTAAACACGTTCTGTATTTAGGAGATGCTGAATCGGCATGTTCTGCTAACCAGCCAGCTAACTAGGATCTTCTGACTCTACTCACTAGCTATTTATTTAGTTTTGCAACATCTGTTGGGGGGAGGGGTGGGGGAAAAAAATGACTGCTTGAATGGGGCCCCAAAAACAACAGACCCACCCCTGGTTATCATCTGTTCTGAACATCCAAATCTAAATTGGAGGCCTGGAAAGGCCATGGCCCACATAGCCTTAGGAAAGTCATTTAACAAAATCAGATCACCACCGATATCCATAAAACAATCCAGCTTGCATTTTGCTCCTCTTTAGCAGTCCACTAAAAATAAAACTTAAAAAATAATCCCTCTTAATTACACCGGGACCCAAAAACAGCACCAAATTGTGCTGGGCACCAAGAAATAGCCAAAATAAAAACAGTGATTTATTTTTCTTCAAAACTGTTATACAACAGCATACTAAAAATAAAAAAAGTAAATAAAACACTTAAGATCTTATCATTTAAGAGTCATAATTGATTCTTCACATTTAAAAAGAAACCCTGAGTATTTAAGGCTGGAAATGTCACATTTTACGGAACTGAGTGAGATATATCTTCTTGTTAAGCTGTTTAAAGCACCTCATCTGGGAAAGAATAATGCAACTATAAAGAGGAAGGCGGTTAAAATGAGACACAGCAGCTGTATTTAAAACAAATCATTTTTAACGGAGATGAGCGTTTCCTCTAATTAAAATTTGATGATGTCAATCCGCTGAGTAGAGTCTGTAATATAACATTAAATTAAGAAATCCAAATTGGTCTCATTGCTCTCTTATGCAGGGTGACCCCCTACCGGAGAAGCGTTTACAAATGGATTGGGGTTGCTTCCTCTTGAGAAAATAAAAGAAAATCACGTAGCCATTTTTTTCAAATTCACAAGTGACCCGAAGATGACAGAACTGAAGTCTGAAATTCATTTAAAGATCATTTTTTTTTTAAAAAAAAGATTAATTAGACTTTGGCCTATGTTCAGAGAATTATGGAAAGAATAAAATTGTATTTACTGAAATAAGACTTCAACCTGTGTTATGCGTGCTTAAACTCTCTTATTTTGTGTGTGTTATTAAAAATTACTTTTTTAAATTAAGATTTTAACTCGCATTACAGATAAGCACCTGGCTCAGGGGCAGATTTTAGTTAACTACTACTCCGCCTGCTGGTTGCGATGAACTGTATATTGAAGATGCCACAGCCATGATCCAGAGAGCTGATCACATGACTCACCAGCAGCACAGATACACAAATTCAGTGATTCCTGAAAGTGTATTCTTGCATAGAAGAAAGCCTTTAAAAAGCCTTTCTGTGTAATCCAAACACAACAGATACTTCTACAGTTGCAGGATTTATCTGGTATAAACACGTATAAAGATGTATGGAAGATTATACATGGTCTCATTTTCATTTCTATAATACTGGACTAACCTCATAGAGAAGCAATTCAAGTCAGGAAAAACAAGCAACAAGGTAATATGGAGAATCAGACAATGCGCTAATTACCAGGCACAGAAGGGCTCAAAATGTCTAGGGGTCCGAATAATGTGAAGTTTGGTGTGCAGCATCATGCGACTGGCGTTTCACGAGTTTTAGTACAACGAGCAAGCTTTGAGAATGTCCAGTGCAGGAAATGACTCCCTAGTGGGGTAATCGCGTAAAGTCATGTGAGAGTCAAGTGCAGGGACATGCAAAGTTGCAGGTACAAACACTCACCCTAAAAAAAAAACACCCCCCAAAGGCTGTACCATACGTAACATGCCAGAATATGGCATCACGTATTCAGAATGAGTAGCCAGCAGGCTGCCCATAGCGTTCTGATGACAGCCCATAATTCCTAAGTTACTATCGTGGAAGACGACTAGTCACACACAGATCCCGACCTGATAGCTAGCAGTGGAGATGTCGTAAACAGCAGGGGTCGCTATCCTCTCGGACCAGGCAGACCTGCCATGTCCCAGCAGCCAACGACAGGGACTGGGATTGTTCCATAAAGTCACCACACAAAGCAATGGGAGGTACACGCACACCCCCCACACGGCCTCCCCAGGACAACCAACTAGCCCTGAGGACTATTTTTAGTAACCCGGACTGCCACGGATTCCCTGCCAGCGGCTGGGACGCAAAGTGTCGGACTGACCTTCCTGCAGGCATTCCTGTGAGCCGCCCGTGCTTGAGGTCAAGGCCCCCTCCATTATTGAGAGCCCCCTCAAGGAAGGTGCTCACACCCAATTCCAGACCGAACCCTGTAGACGGTGCAGTAGCCGAAGTTCTTGCGGGTTTCCCGCCGAGTAAAGTGCGTTTGAGGTAGGGAGGGGGCGTTTACACGGCACACTGATGTCACTCCCCTAAAATGATCACAGCTTTGGAGGGAGGAGGGGCTGAGGGGGGCCCATGACAGCTGTCAGACTGCCTGACTGCCAGCGTGCTGCCAGAAAAGCCAGTACCCAGTACTGACCAACAGGCCTGACAAGAGCAACCCTGCTGGAATGCAAGTTAATACTCTGGTCATCAGACAGGGGATGTAGGAGAGCAGAATTCACAGCCATTCCAAATACTACCCTAACCAAACAGCTTGTATTCTGACAACATGACAATCATTCTAAGCTGCACCCGGTCATTTTCACGGTGATTAAAAGGGTTTAAAGTCACCTCTGCTAAGAGTGGCCAAAGACAGGCATTCCTGAGGATATCTACGAGCGTGACCAGGCATTCCATGCCTGAGCGTGTCACACCTGAAGATCTGGATGCTTCAAACAAACATGTAGTACATTACGGAGTAGTGCTGTAAAATGTGAGGAAAGCGAGAAAGCAGCCAGATGAGGATCAGACAGCCCTCATCATCGCTAAAGATTTAGCAACGGCCCACGTTCTGTCGCCACGGCAACAGCTCTGCCAGTGTGCCGGAAAGACACCGTCCAGCGGTTTTCTACCTGCTTTTCTGCAGATTTCCAAAAAAAGGAAAGGTATAAATGTGCATGACATAACGGGGTGTGTGTGTGTGTGTGTGTGTGTGTGTGGGGGGGGGGGGGAAGGGTCACATGGGGACACAAACACATGACGACACCATTCATAGCAATCATGATTGAGGCAGGGTCTTCCGAAAGATATTAAACTTCAGGACAGGGTTTGTACATGTTTGTACCACCCCTAGACCACGTTACATACATAAGTGTTTAGATTGCAAATATTTCTGGCCAGTAAACCTCCATCAGCAACTCAGACAATTTACCACAACCTCCATACATTTCTGATGTGGCAACGCGGTAAAGTTTTACGGCCTGCTGCCGTCTCGGGAGTGACAAGAACGACGTTAACGAGCCTCAGACGCCTACCCCCCACAACCTCGCACAGCTAATTAGTCTTCAGACCACCCCCTCAAGCAAAATTTGTCTTCGTGAAGGGTTTCACTTGAATAAGTGAAATCGCTCTGCGCCAGGGGCTTACCGACTGGTCCACGGGGAACCTTTATGAGGGTCATTAGCTGTATTCCCCGGAATCAGCGACAGGGAGGCAGATACCAAACTACCTCATGAGCCACATCGTCATAGCCTGTCACAACTGGTCACATTTCGGACACACTTAGTCACATCCCTACTTCAGTGTGTATTTATGTGACACTCCTATCCAAAGTGGTGTTATGTGACTCAAACTCCTGCCAATCAGTGCAGCTGACATATAACTGGGTCAGTTCTGGAAGAGAAACCTATTGACGTGGTACCTGGTTGCCCTGGGTGACCACAGCTAGCAAGTGGCAGCACTGTGACCGCGGTGACAAATTCCTGAGCATTATCCCAGTCAGCTTAATGACACCCCAAGCACTAGCTAGACCACACACTGCCACCTAGAGGACAGTTGGAGCCTCCAAATCACCAGTTTCACAGGAGGAATGTCTCACCTTCAGCTTAGGAACTTTGCTCCTTACTGTGTCCGAAATTCCCTCCAAGATTAAAGTGTTTCGGGGGACAGGGTGAGACCGGCCTTTGAAGTGCGTTTGAATGGATTTTAGAATGGGTATTTAGAAAACATTTCACATTTCATTCATTCAAGCAGAGAAAGCCAGCCCCTGGAGCAAATGGAGCTTAAAAGGTCATGTTCAAGGCCCCAGTAGTAATGTCATTCTAGCGACCCTAAGATTTTTACCGGCTACCTTCTGATCACAGGCACAGCGTCCAGACCTGCTGAACCACAGATATCCTCACTTTCGGGAAAAGACATGCTTCCAGTACGAGGTGACTCACACCAGGCATGTCACGGCCAACCGAGGCAGGTAAAATATCACAGGCGTACAGCTGTCAAGGAGCCAACTAAGGAGAAATGCCTCTAGGCTCCGATGAGTGACCAGTAGCAAGTGTGAGTTAGCATTAGAGCAGGAGCTACACGCAACATTACAAAACACAGCAAGAAGCTACCAAGAGAGCTAATCAAATCCAAGCCACCAAGAGAACTAGGATCCTGCAAGACAAGTACAAAGATACAAAAGCATCCAGCACAGACAAGAAGCTGTAACCAAGGGACAATATATGAACTACGGATGAGGTCAGTGGTTTGGATGAGTTGACTGAGGTGTACCCAGAAAAGTCAGACCCATCTGCCATACAGCCTAGTACTCAATCCTTTCCCGGTGTATTAGGGGTGGTGCCGGCTGCATAAAACCCATGTGACACTGCCCTCCAGAGGTCAACGTGAGGAATACATCTCCTGTACATATTATCGCTACTTTTGCAAACGACCACTTGTAATTTTGTGTCTTTAAGGCTGTTTCTACCATGATGACCACGCAGATAATTTTACAGGAAGCCAGATATGAATGTGTTCTCAGTTTTTCAAATGCAGTTTTGGAGGAAAAAAAAAACACCGTCTTAGATTAGCTCCAATAAGGTATAAATCTTTATTTGTAATCTGTTTAACCTGCCTCCCAAGTGTTTACCCGCAGGAACATCCAGGGCACCGCAGGGTGTCAACACACTACAGTTGGTCATGGAGGCATCCCATAATTACAAAGGAAGGCTCAAAGGCATGGTACCTCCTGGATCCTTAGCAAGCCTCTATCCTCCTCCACATTCCCTCTCTCTCAGTCCAATCGCTCTTTACTCCTCTCCAACCCCTTCACAATCCAAATTAAAAGAAATATTAATGAAGATCACTAGCCTGTCAGATCGAAGCTTTTAGGCCAAAGGCAGGTGGACAAACGGCTGAATAAAGCTAGCATTACACTAATGCTGGGCCTGAATACTTTATTGACATTACATTCTTGTCCTTGTTCTGTACTGAACGCTTATGAACATTTGCTGCTTTCTGGCGATATAGAGATTCCTGTTTTATGGCTCTCTGACTGCATCAATCCTGGCCAGGCTCTACTGTGCCAGAAGACAGATTATGCAATCTGACATGCGAAAAAAAAAACGGTGGAGGGGGGAAGGGAACAGATGTCTGTAACTGCATTTCCTGCCCTCGCCAAACAGAAATAAACATACGTAAATAAAACTCTTGTCAGAAGAGTGACAGATAAGCAGCTGAAAGCCAAAGTTCAAGATGATTCCCAAGGCTGTCTGCTGTGAAAGAGGGAGGGACAAGATACGAGGGAGAGAGAAAAATGAAGAATGAGTTTTTTTGTTGGCAGGGAATCTTTACCTTGATTACTTCTAAACAATCATCATCATCATCATCATCATCATCACCACCACTACCACCACTTATACCTGCATACATCAACTGCCAGAGCTGGATACTGGCCTCTGCCAAATAAATCCCAGAAAAAAGGCACAAAATCTGTGTAAAAACACAGTAAAGAGGACACCCCTGTTACATTAATATACTCAGATCAATATTTACCACTGTAATTAAAATCCAATGCACAGTAGAAACTAAGGAACTCACAGTACAGTCAGAGTCTGCTTGGAGCTATATCTGCTACGCCACCTAGAGGCCATACACTGCAAGTGCAAGCAATAAAAAAAATAAAACGGCAACTCTTTAAGCCTTCCACTGATCCATTCTCTCTTATTCCCTCTCTCACCAAATGGAAGTACTATTATCACTTTGTACACCAAGAGCACATTCCCAGCAGGAGCCTGAGGAGCCCAACGTAAGAGACACAGAGCCGCTCACGATAAATACCATGGCAGGCAGTCATTGCCGATTTTTATAAAAGTTCAGCACGAGAGGGTCAGTTCACTGCAAATGCCAGGTGCATTTTGTTGCAATCCCCCAGTAAAGCAAAAATGTCAGTTCTGGCTGAAATAGGAACATAAAGTCACTTAGTCGGATGAGGGTCACAGGTTCCCAGGGGTCCAGAATACAGGAGCTGCATCGTCAGTGTAAATCAAAGCAAATCAAAACATACCAGCCTGAACCACGCCAGAATCAGGCATTGAAACCAAGATTCAGAGACAGATGAAGTAGGGCCTCCTCCCACCCAGAGGTATGGCACACGCTACAGGGGGTTGTCGTTACCCCACCCCCCCTCCAGCCAAACAGTCAACCTGGTATTAGCATGAGCTTGCACCCAGTGGCTCCCCATGCACCCCCCCCCAAGTTACCGTGGATTTAATAACGTCACATTACATCAAATCACTGTCACACTATAACATGCTGAATATTTAAAATCGACATATCAGGACCATGACCGAAACCGGTGCAGAACCTGATCCTAGACGGAGAATTTCTGTTGTACCCTTAGAAAGAAAGCAATTGTCACGGCACTGCACTGGAACCTTTAAATCGAACTCAGCAGTATATTATTATTTGTATAATTAGACAGCTCCTCTAAACATCGCAAACGCCCCCCCACCCCCATCCCGTCACGATGGCAAGATTCAAACTCACGATCAAAAGCGTGGCGAATTTCCGGATGCAGCTGCCGTAAACTTTAGTCAGGAACCGCATGTCAGTGGAGAAAACCACACCTTGGATGCGGTTGGTTGCTAAGTAACAAATAAAACGTGCAAACAAAGCAGTTTACAAATGCGTCTGCATGAGGCAGCAAATTCATGTTAGGCACACTGCACTTGGCACAGCCTACGGAAATGTGTGCATTTGCAGGTTCCCGTAATGCCCCCTAGTGGCCACAGGGGAGCAGTGATGGGGGTTGGGGGTTCAAACAGCAGGACAGATGTTGTATAAGAACAAACTAACTTTATAAACTAAGGATGAACAACACAGGGCTCATAAACACAGGAGGGAAAACCCCTTGGAGGGACCTCTAATTCAGACATCAACTGCACCCACCTGCAACACTTCCATCTTAACATCGCCACCTAGTGCTCGGGATGAAACTAGCAGTCTGTCATGTGGGTTGTGAATGGCCATGAGCAGTACTCAACTACTACAACAACAACAACAACAACAAAAATCCTTCATAAATCTCTTTTCCAGCTGCCTTTAAGTCCCTGCAGTACAAAGCTACACTCCGGCCAAACAGAAAACCACTGTTTCGAAAGGACGTTCTTTGGCATAGGCAGAGCACATTAACAGGATGATCCGGATCATTCCGGCCCCCACACCCAGCCCAAATCAGTCACCATTTTGTAACAGTTATGGTTGTGGGCGCCTGGGCAGGGCCGGCCAGGTGGCAACTGATTGGCTGCTGCTTGTGTCACATCTCCCCACCCCACCCTACTGCACCCCACCAGGGCGACTCCTAACTCTGCTCCACTATGCGATCATGGTTTAAGCATTTAACATGATGTAATGCTGAGACTGCCTAGATATAAAAGGGGCCTCAATCGCTCACGGTGATATTAAACCACCCCCCCTTACTGATTTCCCACCCAGGTGTTGGACACCAACCAACCTAACTGGATGAATGTTGACCTTGAGCGGCAACAGGGCAGAGGTCTTAATCTCTTAAGCCCTGCCCCCCTCAGAGAGCTAACAAACACAGCTGAAAAGTCACACCCCCCCTTAAGCCTGGTGAGGGCAAATGGGAGGAAGAGATGATGAAGGGGGCGGGGCTTGTGGAACTAGGCCAGGTGCATGTACAGCATGATTTGTCAAGAGGATGGAAGCATCTCTACCCATAGGAGCATGAGTTGGCATGCACAGAAGCACAAGTGGAAGGGGCAGGAGAAGGCCAGAGAAAGGACATGTTTATGCACCATAACTAGCCATGGTGACACTTGAAACTGACGTGGTACTAAATCAACATGCTAAACATGTTAATGGGCTGTGGGCAGCAGACATGCAATCATAAAAAACCCTCTATGTTCACATCCTCCCATCTGTGGTTGCTTTATAATTAAATGTAATGTGTTTAAATAAGATTTTCTCTGACAGTTGTGCAAAACAAAAATCAGTTTTGAATCAGTTTTGAGTTTTGAATCCCAAGCTGTTAATGAAAATTAAATGTTTATGCTGGACAGATATTCACCACCATCATCCAACGCTTGCTCAAACCACCTTCAGTAGAAATTACAGCTGAGAGTCATTACTGTGCCTCCCACCACCAGTTTCTGGAAAGGCCAGTCTGCTTAATCATAGACCGGCTCCCACCCCCCCAGCACAGTGCTCCCTTGTCAGCTCTGGAGGCAAACACTGTATGTGCTGTTGGTCAACTGCTTCATATCACTACAGTGGAGAGCGTTTGAACTGGCACAGCTCACCTGGAGCAGAGCCATCATGCACTAAGCATCTCCACCTGCAATGGCATGGTCACTCAGCAGGTGGTGCAAGTGAGCAATAAAAGATACAAAGCAAGCCAACGGGCTGATGGGCCCATGAGCCATTGGCCCTCACCAAAGACTAACAGCACACCAGGGATCAAATCCAGGTCCTCAAAGGTAGTCACATCTTTCTCTTTAACAGTTGTGTTACTGGAGAGGCTGACTTGGATTCTTACTAACAGGGTTTAGAACCAGCTTGGAACATCTGGTTGGTGCAACATTAATCTCTTCCTTAACAGAAGCTCTGTGGAGACCACTGGAGGACGTCTTGGAGTCTCAGAAGTCATGTGGAGAAAAAAATTGAGATCTGGGATCTGACTGGTCTGTTTTACAGTATTATACCTCCAAGCCAGCCCAGGTCCCACTGAAAGGGGCATCTCCAGTTCCTCTCCAGCTCTGCCTGGAATTTATCCCCTTGGGTTCTCTACAGATTTGCAGCCAGCATCACCTGAGCTCCATCTGCCAAACCAGGGCACCAGCACCCCCACCTCTCATAGGAGGGGTTGTGCTTTCTGGTAGAAGTGTTGCACTGGCAGTTAGATGCGATATGCTCCGGACCACACAGTTCAGCCTCTATTTTCTTAGACATCAACCCCAACCCCTCCCCCATAAACACGACATTTTGCTAATTCCAAGCCATCTACAGCCTGTTTCAAGAAAAGGCTTCCTTCTTCTCTCTGTCCCATAACGACCAGACCTGTGGGCAAACAAGCACCTTATCCTGGAGGTTTCTCTGAGCTCCCAGCAGCTCCACTACTCACACTGCCGTTAGCCCTCAGCTCAGTTTAACAGGGTTTGTGCTCTAAGCAGATCCCAGGTGCCGCAGCCCTTCAGCTTCTGGAGTGGCTTGATAGAACATTCCAGGTCTCTGTAGCCCCTAGATAACATCGTGAGCCCTTTGCATAGCTCTAAGTGAGCCGCTTGGCCTCCAGTGAGGCAACCTTCAGAAGAGCATTCTAAGCAGAACTTCAGAGGTAGGTGCAGAAATACAGGCTTAACACATACTTAGGTATCGGAGAGATGTGCATGAACGGATGAATGAATTAATGGATGAATGAATGACTGTCACACATGCTTTTTTTTCAGATATGCTGTAATACTCTGCTTTTTTATAAGTATTTATAGAACCCAGTCACCGGGATATCCCATGAGTCTAATTTAATATAGGAAGGTGGGAGTAACATTACCACTATCCAGACTCATAGAAGAAGAGTGCACAATGTTATATATATTTGTGAGTTCCTAAAGACACGGTAGTCTTTATTATTATAAACTGCATATTAGGCTGTGTGGGCTGGAAGCCAATTTAAATGGATACAAATATCAAATTGCGTGGGGGTGTACTATTACTAAGTTTGTCAAGTTTAGGTACCTTCTTCTCGACATGCTGATAACAGCTAAATTGCGCAAATGAGACAAACCTCTCCTGATTTATGAGGAAAGATGGTTTGCCAATTTGAACTGGAGCAAGGAAAGCTGTAAGCTCACAGAAGGTTTTTATGCACAGTTGTCCCGGAGAAGTTGTATCAGCCCATACAAAAAAAAAAAAAAAACACGATGCTTTTTAAAAGAGCGGGTGTTGCCCTAGGACACAATTTTGCATTCTCTTGAAGGAAGTGGTACCTCCATTTATAAATCTCTTTCCCCTTCCAGCTGCGCTCCGTCTTCACCCTTGTGTGCGCGTGTGTGTGTGGGAAAGTATCTTCCCAAGAAAAGATCGCAATTTGTGTCCAGACCTCGTAAAATGCGTATGGACAACTGCATACGGCATCACACACAAACATAGGCCTATCTGTCATAACGTGCAATCAAGCTGGTTCACACTAGCCAGCTGCAAATATTATAAAGATTTAAAAAAACTTTCTACTTTATGGACTGGAATAAAACATCAAGAACACGCTGTCCCACAGGATAAATTCTGGACAGCCTGGAGAAGGGGGATCTTAAACCTTAATCTCTGTTCATTTTTTAAAAACGCATCTCTCTCTACTTTATTTTATGCTCTGCGAAGCTTGAGATTAAATGGGAAACGCTCCTACCCACTTGAGAGGAGGGGGAAAAGGGTAAATCTGCCCCACTCTTCTAAAACCGCAAGGCGGAGAGTAACGAAGTGCTGTAAAAGTTTTAAGCAAGAAATTCCTTACGACGGAAAGCGGCTTTTCTACTCGGGTCGGGGGACCCGTCCCCCATCCGCAAATCACTAAAACATACCTCTAGGAAGTGAACTTTCCACAAAGTATCGGGAACAGCGGAGAAATGCAGGGACGCACTGTTTATTCCTTGGCAGGGCTCCCACTTTTCCTGTCATTGTATAGGCAGAAAGCACAGGACCGATCCTGTAGCCTCGGCTTTAAGCACTGTGACCCACCGGCACGACAAACCAGAACCTCCCTAATGAACCAAATCTATACTTAACCATTTTCCCAGATAAGAATACTTTTACACGTGTGCACCATCAGACTTTTTCGTAATTATTCTAACAGATGTGAATAGGTAGTGAGAAAAATTAAGAGCAAGATATTTATGCTAGCGTCATGTCTGTTAAATATAGCTTGTATAAAGTATAGTTAAATCTTCTAAATGCGGTTTGCGGCTGATCTAGAAAGCAGCAGCTCATTCGCTCCCCCTGCCGCTCCCCAGTCGCAGGACCGTCCGCTCTTTCTGATCAGCGTCCCGGAGCAGCATGTCTCACATTTGCATCCAAAGGTTTCAATGCAAAACAACGTATGCGGTAGGGCAGTATATACATGTGAGCACGCAACATTTTAAAACACAGCTAGCATTCCCTTATATTAATAGCACTGACCCTGTATATAGAATGATGCATGACGTAATATATACAGACACGCTAGTTTTATATATAAAACACACACGTACATAGCCTACACATACATACACCCTAATTATATGTGTATGTATGCGTGTGTGTATGTATTAATATATGTTTAAACATACGTAAAATCAGACAGTTATAGTGAGAATTGTTTTACAACTTCTGCGTTTCTTCCTTTCCCACATCGCAGCCTCCATAAATATTTCGACTATTACTTTGTGACACCCCATCCCCCATTATTCCGCCCTATAGCCTACTTACAAATCATTTAATTTTAAACTTATGGCAAATTTAAGGACTCATATAGTTAATTTGAAGAGTCCTGCTTTAAGACCTATGGGTAATGAGTTTTTCCTGACGTCTACTATTGGGAAACACTTTGCAATTAAGTATAAGGAGCTGTCGCATATTAAAAATGCCAGCACGCTCCAAACGTTTAATACAAAAGGTTTGACAATAACAGAATTGCCATCGCTTTTCAGGACACGAAGTCCCAGATCGCCCCAGTCCCAGCGCCTACAGTAATTCCCAATCGGACGTAAACACATAAATCCCGTCCTGCGAAGCGGATCGCAACAAACTAGCGAAATACACTACGCGTTGCCGACGGATTTACCACAGCAGGGTCCTGCAGGCATAGTAAATGTCATAGAGCGCCTTTTGGGAAAAAGAAAGGGAATCTTACCAGACAGCTCCTGCTTTTCGGTCAAAGACTGCGGACAGATCTCACGAGGGCAAATTTCTCCGCCACCAAAAGCGACTTTCTCCTCTTTCCCTTGTCTGTGCATGTTCAGTCCAAAAGTAAAACCCATTTATCGCTCTGCAGGGTCTCCATTCATCATGTTACCTCCTAATACGATGTCCTGTTTGCCATAGTTAGGCCTATTATCTTAGCAAGAGGAAAAAAACGAAATTCCGCAGGATGGGGATTCTGGTTAAAGGTCAACTCGCAGAATTGTTTTAACAGTCCAAACCAAGTTGAGAGGGTGAAATGAAACGAAACTTCGTTTCTAAAGGTTGTTTAGACAGCACGTGTAGTAATTTGGTCATTTCTAGTAATTTCAAGGGCTGTAACAGCTTAATAAGCCTGCAAATGTCAGTGGGGATACCGTTCCTTGTAGAAATAACGTATATACGTTCAACTACAAGAACCTGACTGACTGTACATTATTAAGACACGGAGCAATTAATACCTGCTGAGTTTAACACTAACCATCGTTAATTCAGACGCTTGAAAGGTCGGGGAAACAACCGAAAACAAGAAGTAAACTGTAGGCTATGTTATAGCGATCTGTAAGTATTTACACTGGGCTTACATTAATCTCCATATTCACAACAAGGCGCCGCATAATTCAATATTTACTCCCGTTTCGTGAAGGACCGGTTCTCTACATACACAGGAAAAACAATAGAGACGAAGGACACAAATGAATTTCAAATTGCATTTGATTGATAAGGGGGATAGTGTAATTGTGCGAATTCTACAACAAGTCATTCATTAGGCTGTAATTCTGGTCAGCTGAGGGAATTTGTTTTACTGTTCCCATGTCCTGATCGGTATTTCTGCCCCATGCCAGCGCAACATAGGCATGCACATTTCCCTCAAACAGCGTCTACCGACGTTCCGCACATTAAATCTCGCAATCTGAAGTCGGAAAAATGAAATTCCCTTCCACACAGATTGTTCCAGTGGCAGTGAGACGCCAGGGCTTTGGCAATTAGGCGATTCGAGTCACATTACGTTAATATGTCGGGGAAATTTAGCAAGGTATTTAACCTGAGCCGATCTCCTGCTGTAAAGGATAATCTTATTAGGAACTTGAGGTTATATATAGTCTGTTCTACACACAGACAAACAAACAAGCTTTTATGTTGCTTCAAAAGTAGGGGGGTGGTTTAGCTCTTCAAAACAAGCCCTGACAGTCTGAAAGGAGGGACCATAAGTAGAAACAGCTTTGTGAGGGCTTGTGTCACTGATGGATTTGCAATCCCTTTGTTTGTGAGGTGGCTAGGAAGTTTGTAACACCCCAGGCCTAAGACAGAGGTCCTTCCTCCCATTTAACATCAACATCCCTGGATTTGGAGCTTAAAAATAGCCCCGGATGTCTCAGATGGGGGAAAAAGGCAGGAATGCAGGACTAAGTGCTGAAAATACCAGCCCGAAGTCCCTAGAAGGTGCTGAATGAGGTTAAACACCCATTTGGTGAAGGTTCAGGCAAGGTTCAATGACAGGAGCCTATTAGGCGATGTCAGGCTCATCTGCACCTTTCGTCTGAATTAGCATGCCGCACAGTGGCTCAAGAGCCGAATTTGTGGCCAAAAATGTCCCAGAAGGAACCCGGCTGTTTTACCTTTGAGGAAAACCCTTCAACCAAGCTGTAGAAAATGGCAAAAAAGAAATGTGCATAAAATAAATGAATATATTAGGTTATTATATGCAGTGTGGAAAATGCATTTCAGCCTAGTTTTGACAGTACTAAGACATTCAGTAGCTCTCATGTCTTCTGGGAGAGAGTTTCAGAGTTTGGGACCATAGTGACTAAAAACTACTGCCTCCCTCCTCAGCCAGGTTTTAGGAATAATCAGTAACTTTATCTTGGATGATCTGAGTGATCTGCCTGCAACTCTAAAGTCATGCGACTGAGGCAGGACAGAGCAAGGCCATGTAAACATAAAAAAAAATAGTGAAAGAACTTTAAAATCAATCTTAAAAGCCACAGGAAGCCAGTGGAGGGATTTAAGAATAGGAATGATGTGATTCCTGTGACTGCTGCGTATTAACAATGGCAGCAGCATTCTGGGGCCGCTGTAGAATTGAAATAGATTTCTTGTATTGAACAGACAGGAGTGCAAAATGTATTTGATGTGAAACAAAAGCATGTATTAGTTTTTCACAGTCGTGGAAAGGTTAGCTTTGATGACGTGCATTTCGGATGCTGAGAACCAGCTGCATCCAAGCAGCTAGTGCCCCGCCCCCCGGGTCTGTTAATGGGCAGCTCCATTTGGCTACAGGCATGAAGGCTTTTAGCCTCTCAGCAGCTTCCATTATGACGGGCAGAGGTAGAAAGGGTGCCTTGAGATCCCAGTATTCCCAAGCACAAGATGTCCATGGGTATCGTGGGTATTGCACATATGTTAAACCTCCCCCACCCCCTCAGTTTCTGGACCTCCGTGCAGCTTACACCCAGAATCTGTCCCCCTCCCCCCCTTGCTGTTCTGGACTGTTTACCAGCATCGGGGCTGTGCAGAGGGCGTTCAGCCAACTCGACACTCTCCATACACCCTCAGGGGAACCACCCATCACCACATCATGTGTTTTATAGCACCCTGCATCACCCCCTTAAAGGGATTCATATATATGGAATTATAGTGTCACACCACAGTGAAACCCCACACAGGTATAACAACAGACCTGGAGGACTATTTGGCACAGTGGTGCCCCCTTGCTCCCATTAGTGCACGAATTTCCACATCCTTCATCTCATTCTTCCATTAAAATGCAAGAGAAACTAATTTTGTTTCTTGTTTAGAGGGTGGCATGTAATTCTATATTTTGGAGAAAGGGGGCGCCAAGCATTTAAATGTGATCAGATAAGGCAGAGCTTTCATGTTCAAAGGGGAACGGCGCTAAATAGACCTGAATCTGTGATACGGGAACTTAACTTCTAATTTGCATTGGATAAATTTGTAATTTTAAAACCCGATTTAGAGGCAGTGACCTTCATATTATGCCATAATGGATCGGAATACGTAGGAAAAATCCCAGCTTCGTTTGACCCTGGTTTCTGTGGTTTAATTAAAGCACATTTCCCAGGCATAATGGGTCTGGCCACTTGCTAATTCTGACGTCTGTGAATCTGGAAACGAGATTCATCAGAAACGGTGGAGGACAGAGCTTGGTAAGGGGATGTTGCAGATGGGTCGCCAGCTGAGGATTGGGTCCCACCATGCCAGGAAGGCGGGAATTCAAGATCTCCAGCAAATCGTGTGCCTTCTTCTCACTGATCGCACAGGGTAGAATGTCAATATGACAGACACAAGTCCGTCGCAAAGTCCTATAGGGCAGGAGTCCTAGTCAGAAATTTTCACCCCGCGTGCTGATTGTTGATGCTACATCATTTCCCATTCTCTCTCGTGTCTTTCAGCTACGGGGCTACAGAAACAACCAGCCTACCTCTGCCCATCCCCACCCCCCAATATAACCCCTGATCAAAGTTGCCTGTAGCCCATGTGGGTCAAAAAGAACTGACATGTAATATTTACAGTCCTCTTCAATTCACCTAAGAAAATGTAGTACAGAGAGGATCAGAGCCCCATTCACTGGTGGGGGTAACCAGGAGTGAGAATGACATCATCAGATAAGGTGGATCCATGGAGAGGGGATGTGTCCCCGCTGTCATGAGACTGTAAAAGTTAAATGTCAAAACCGGGAAGAGACAATGTGACCCTATTGCTGAGTGATTTTGATATTTGCAGAAACCAGTGACTGGGCAATGCAAAGACACGAGTCAAAGCAACTGCATATTCTTCACGACGTGGTCAAACCCGTGCCCGTCCAGCCATGGCCTCTCCCCACAGACACACATACATTTAGGATGAGGATCACCGGCAACACATGAAAATCAACTCCCACCCCCTGCTAAGAGGGAGCTTCTGTCTTCAGTAGAAGCTGTTAGCGCAGTGCTAGTACAGTTCCTTAGGTTTTCCAAGCCGGTTGACAAGCAGCCTGATTAGACGTTTACTCACCACGCCTCACCCGCTACGACTTGCAACCCGTCAGGAACCGTCACTGCTCCAGGAAAGAGGGGTGGGGGTTGATTCCCGATGAATGTGAGTGTGTACGCACGCACGTTCTGGAGAAGGTCCTTCAGTATCTGCTCTCAGCTTCTCTCTCTCTCTTCCTCTCTCTCTCTAGTGTGTCACAACTTCAGCATACAGC
>JAAGVU020000078.1:15907215-15933134 GCA_011763525.2 Mormyrus iriodes | reverse complement strand
CAGGTGAGCGATTTCGATGCTCCAAAAGAATGGACACATACAGAATAGTGAGGGGGGGGGGAGAAGAGGCAGGGGCAGAGCATGGAAGTTACACTCATATGCGCTGAAATTCATGTAAACAGCACTTAAAACAGTGGCACCTTAAAGGGAAAAAACCACACAGGTATCAAAGATATACAAAATATTCCGGAGCGTTTCTCCTTCCGATACGGCCTCAGTCACGGTGGATCCTTCGTCGCAATGTTCAGCTCCATTGATCCGTGGCACTCGAATCACTGGACATCAGTGGAAGGTCTCTAGCAAAATGGAAACTGACCACCCCCCCCCCGCCAGGCCAGGGGGCTGAGTGCTCAGCGACATTCAGATATGGGGCACAGCACGCTGAGGATCAAGTAGACTGTGGATTCGCCCACCATTTAGCAGCCAGTGGATTTCCAGCCACTTCCCAGAGGCCCACAGCTCGGGGGGGGGGGCTCACATGGCATGGCAGAACGGCCAGGCTTATTCAGGGTTTGGGGTGGGGGGTACCCGTGTCAAGCTCTGCCTCCCCATTCCCCGGGGGCTATAAAGACATCATCCACAAACAGGTTGTGAAGTGAAATACGGGGTCTATCACCACTGCTGCTGAACACAAAATCAGTAGCAGGACGTGGGGAGTCTGTTTTCAGTCACACCCCGGTGGATTCCGGATGGTTCCATGAAACGTCAGCTGTTGGGCCCCTGAACATCAGTTTGTTATTTACTCACCCGGAAGACTCTTGCCGCCCATCCAGGGTCGATATGACGCCGGGCAGTCAGAGGTTACGTAGTGCAATCTTCATTCTTAGCAGCAGGGAGGCTGAGATTAAGGAACTATCCCGAGAATGCATTATATAAACTCCCTGTTTTGGAAATATACAATCTGAATATGTAAAAGTCTAGTCTATCCAGTGTTTCTCAGTCTGGTCCCCTTTACAGTGCATGTTTTTTACCGGGAGCAAGGAGAGCGAGCAAAAAACTGGACCACCTAGAGTTCCCCAAGGACCACTGATGTAGCCAGCTGCAACCTCTCCCCCCACCCCCGGATTGTCACAAGACTGATATGGGAAGGCGGGCTTCTGAAAAGGATCACAATCCAGTCCCCCTGGAGTCCACGAGGCTTATGGGGGGGAATAGTGCCCCCTACCTGACAACATTCTGCCATTTGAGCTGTCGCGAGCCTTTCAGAATCCTAAGTCGACAGGGCAATCATACCCCCCCAAGGCAGGAGGCTGATGCATCACTAACCCCCCCCCCACCCCCTCAGACCACTAAGGCTGGCACATGGGGCAATATGCTTGCATCGATTAATACTACATACAAGCAGATAACATGATTCAAGACCGTAAATAAAAGGATGGACTGACGGGGGGATGGATTCTAACCTTCAAACTGTGAAATGCAAGGGTCATCAGCGAAAATAACCAGATTGATTTTTTCCCCCCCAAAAACACATTGGCATTTTTCCATGGGGTCATCCAACAGCATGGGCAGGGGAGGGTTAATTTCAGCCAATCTGTGAAAAACTGCTGATGCATCAGAGTGTCTAGGAAAGAACCTCAATCACACCCCCCCGCCAACCCCCGCTGGCTCCCTGGCTCACAGCACTCCATGCTGATGGCTTGTGCCCAGAATATATCCTGCTGCTAGTCATACAGGACGACTGCCATCGGGAGGCGCCATCACGCGTCACGCTAGACTTAAGCACTCAACATCACCCTGCGCAGAATCACATGGCTCACTCCCGCCGTACTGCTAAATGCTGTCTGTGTTGGGGAGGGGGGGTTCCACCCACCAAGCTTACTGGGGCCCCGTGAAACGTGGAGACGATGCATGATTGACACCCTTTTTTCGAAAAGCTTACCATGCCAGCTTCTGGGAGGTCCCCACCCACGTTTGGAGGATGGGCAACCATTAAGGCCGGGAACTCAGCAGGAACTCCCAGTCAGGCTGGCTGTAGGGCCAAAATGTACCCCAGCACTCTGCTGCCCCTAACTGGATGTCAGAGGAAATACAAGCAAATCAAAAATGGTAAGCCGCACTTTCTGCCTCCGGCTTTGGCACACCAGTGAGCTTAAGAGCATCACCTTGGTCCACCATTATTCCTCATTCCCATTTGTCCAAAATTTGTTTAATTGGGTGGAAGTCAGGACTACGTTCAGGCTCTGCCAGCATTCCAAACAGGCCAAACTTTCCCAGTCATGTGACTTTCTATTGGATGGTGCTCCAGCCCTACCCATACCCTGCAGCCACTCGAACCTGTCTCCTCCCTCCCCCCTTATGAGCCTTCAGCCAGCAGGCATGGAGCCATAGGAAGGCTTGGAACAGCCACTGGGATCCTTTCAGAATTACCCAACTGTGCACATTACCCTAAACCAAACACTAGGGGGTGCTCATAAGCTTGATTCCAAGGCCCTCTATTGTTACAACAAACAGCACTCCCCTGACCCCGCCCTAGCATCTGCTGTAGTTTGCACTCATCTGCTTCTCCACCCTGCACAGTTGAGCCTGAACATCCTCAAACACATATGAAAGTTGTCAATAAACCACACTTTGCGTTGAATCATGATGTCCCAGTGTTTACGGAAATTAAGCACCAACTACCCCCCCTACACAGCAGGTCGTCTCTCCAAGACTCTGCTCCTGCACCTCCTCCTGCAGTATGGATTAACGCCAGCTCGGATGACCGCGTGCTTTTTCAGAGAATGCAGGAACTCTCCGGAACAAGCGCCAGCAAGCGCCTGTGGCATCTTCCCTTGACAGTGTGGCCTGTCGATTGGGCTCACGGGGCACGTTCCAATGCGACTTGAGCGTTCTCGGATAACGAACTCACACTCCCAGGACCCGATCACCCAGGGGCAAAACTGGACTCAGCAGCCCTGTTTCTAGCCCCATTAATAATGGTGTGACTTTGGTGCCCTGTGGCACTCCCTGTCCAGCAGCATCTGTGTCTAATGCAAGGTGCAGCGCCACCTATACTCTGGGGAAAAAATGACAAGCTGGTCAACTAGCCATTCCAGGGCAATGTGCAAATACTAATGATGGCTTAATAAATCATGAAATATTTTCCCTTGGCGTTTTGATAAAGGTCACCATGGGAGAACAAAACCATGTGAGACATGGACAGGAAGGGGAAATGAGACTCAAAGTGCAGTAACGAGAAGATAAAGTTAAGCAAGGGAGGAACCAAGCAGGGAACATGGGGCTAACTCAGGGTAATAAGATTCGGGTTTATGGGATTCAAATGCTGAATATTTAACATTAAATACTCCCCCCACCCAAAAAACTGGGGTGTTTTATAGCCTACATGAGTCACTGCAGGTGACTTTATGCTGCCCCAGAAATCCACACTTTCTCCCCATCCAAAGAGGTTGGATACAGGGACCAGTTAATGCTGAAGTCCTCCTAGGCCTGGAAGCAGCGTCGTGCTCAGGACAGCAGGGTCAGCAAGTACCAGAGGAGGCCCCATTCTTTACAGTAATATAATAATTTCTCAGAGGACATTGAAAGACAGAAGCAGCTAAATAGCTGATACTGTGGCAAAAATAATCTCGGAGCCGCTCAAAGATGGCGCCTGAGTTATACATCTGCATAATATCATTTATAAAATGAAAAGTAGCAGAAACATCCAGAGTTAGGGTTAGGCTGAGGGCCAGGTAAGCAAGTCAATTGCTTTTTGTTGTGATTGATCACTTTGTAGACTAAAACGTGCTGAGTGGTTATTTTGCTGTTCATTAATGCAGTCTTGGTGTGCCAACTGGTCATTCCACTGAAGATTATTGCAGTCGGGAGATACTGATTGGCCTTGTTGTTTAGCCTCTGCCCCCTGCCTTTGCCTCCTAGTTCAGTCCTGGTTTTTATTATATTTCTTAACTCGTCTCAGATATTGATGAAGTAATACAACTTTATTTTAATATTTAATTACCTTAGGGACGTGGCGAGTGCATTTTCGTTTTATGAATTGCAAACGCACCCCTATAGTACATGCTTTTTCATTTTCCTTTAGTCTAAACAGGATCTGATTATTCTGTGGATTTTCCCGGATCGCCGCCCCAGCTGTAACATTAATACACTCGATGCGAGGTCCTCGTCCCTAAGGTGTCCGCTTGGCGCCTGCAGAGAACCGCGTTACGCAGTTTATCTGGGAAGCCTCGGCTTGTGCCTCACTGATGGATGAGCTTCACCGCAAATCCAACCCCCCCCTTCCAGTCCCAACGCCTTAAAGGAGCCATTACTTTAATTATTCAACGTTAACTTTGATTAAAACAGGGAATCTAGTGACTTCTAAAAGATGGCTTTATATAACCTCTGGACCCATTTGGACCTTCTGTATTGTTCAGGCAATCCTGAGAGCTTTCTTTCTTCCAGAACACCAAAATCGCCGGGGGTCTCCATTAACCAGAATGTCGCCATCATTGCACAATATACAGTCTTTATGGCATAGCGAAATGATAACACTCCGGGGTCTCTGTTCACTTCCTTTTTGGGTCAGTCTTGGCTGGAGGGGAGCCAGTACCACATCACGAGAACTTCCCCTGTGCAGAGCTCGCGGTGGACAGAGAGAGGCAATGAGCTGTAAACTGCTCTTAAAATAATGCTTAATCCGTTCAATTGGTGCAAAGTCACGTAGAGAATAGGAATGTCTAAGTTAACGCTAATTATAATTGGGTGTGGTTTAGTTTGCAGTCTAGTCAGAACCAGTGACGGCTTGTCTGGGTCTGGGTCAGAGCGTATGCGAATTCTCTCTTATGCTTGTCTAGAAATCCATGTGGGAAAACTGACACCAACAATGACAGACAAATAAATTAGGGGTAATTGTTTGATTTTGAAAGGTTTGTGGCCCCCATCGTCAATGTCAGTGAAAAATAAAATTTAGACAAATATTACTCACTCCAGAACACCAGGGATTTCAGCTGGGGGGAGGTGCGGGGAGAATGAGACAGAGAGAGAGAGAGAGAGAGAGACACACACAGACAGACAGACAGATAGACTGACAGACAGACAGACAGACAGATAACCACGATACAAAGGGAATTCTGGCCTGAAGAACTCCGTCAAGTTTGAGGCCACAGTTTGCGAAACATCCTTGGCACAATCAGGACGGGAGAATAACATTTGTCAAGATCAGCGAAAGGGGCCATAAAATATTGGTTACCGGACCCAAGCACCTCTGGCCTGGCCTCTGGGATGCTGCATGGGATGAAAACGAGCCACACAGGCGGATCCCAACACAAGGAACCAATTATAGCAGGATACGCATTGGCCTGCCATGACCTTCCTCGGCGTCTTCCAGAACCCCAGCCTGCCTAGTGTGTATCCGGAATGCTGTCATTGTCCGCCGCCAATCGAAATGAATACTTGTCCGTGTAGAGCAGAAAGGGATCAGTTCCCATCCTGCCGGGAAAAGCTGTTGTGCGTTTTCTTTTTCTTTTCACCTTTATTTTTTCCGCCGCGACACTTCAGCTGTTCCAGAAACTTTCCAGAACATCCGGCCTACAGTTCTGAGTGCCACCGCATATAGACGATCGGTCCATCTTCCATAAGCACCTATGGCTAGCAAGTCAGAGTCAGAGGATCCCAGCTAGCTAGCTGGTTAGCTGAACAAGCTGCTTCAACATTCCTAAATAAGGAATTTGTTTGTTAAATATTTAGTGCCATGACTGTTTGTGGCCAATAGGGGGCCAGGCCACAGGAGCCCCACGCAAATGTGTGCTTTGAATGGTGGTGAACACTACCTGTGAGCACAGTCTTTTGACTGTGGCAGGAAATCAGAGAGGCCAATGCCAGAGAGCAATGCCAGCCTTAACCCCTCGTCAGCTCTAACCTTACCCATAAGTAAAAATACAACAAACAACCTACAATACGTTTCACATTTTTAGTTTTTGATTGATTGCAGTCACTGATTTTTATAAAATTGAGTTTCCCCTTGTGGAGACTGAAAAAATGGTCCCCACAACGTCAAGATAACAGGTTTTTAATTCATTGTGGGGACCAAATGTCTTCACAATGTAACCTATACATGACCCATACACACACACACACACACACACACACACACAGGAAACAAACCCTCAAACCTGAAGGTGGGAGATCCACCAAAGCACCATGCCACCCAGTTTGAGAATTTATAATAAAACATACATAGGAAGATTGTTTTTCAGGGTTCAGTGGGCACGGATCCTGGTTCGGGGTGGGAGAGGGGTTCCAATCCCATCACTGAATGCCCCAGGTCTGGTGCAGGTGAGTTGCCAAGTCGGCAGCACAGATGGTCAGCAGCTCACAATAACCGAAATGGCATTTAGCAGCTATTTCAGAAACGTGAGCTAATTCAATTTTATCTGGAGATGAAGGGCGATATTAGATCTGACAGTATGACCAGCTGGGCCTCAACACACACAAATACCAAGAGAAAGTTAATGAGCAATTAAAACAATATAAAAAAGTCATTGGTTTGCAGTCACCTTGGAGACGGGCAGCTGTCCATCCCATCACCTAGGAACACAGCACACCCAGGACAGGTTTCAGCAGAAAGAGTGAAGGAGTGGCCTGAAGGGTGTGTTTGGTCTAGAACAGCATCTAACAGTACCCAAATGTGCTCCACAGCACGCTCTCCCCCTGGAGGTTCGATTTACAATTGCAGCATTTCCTTTTCCAGCTGGGTCCTATTCCACAGAGAGTCTGTCATACTGAACAGGGTGGGGGGGTCTAAACTCCCATTTTAGGAGAGTAGATATTCTGTCCATCCATCCATCCATCCATCCATCTATCCATCCATCCTTGCATCTATCCATCCAGCCTTTAACTGTTTATCCTAATTAGGCTGGGGTTATACCTTGGATGGGATGACAGTCCTTCTGATTCCCATTACGGAAAAAATGCTGAAGGGGTAATTAAGCTCCCGAATGACATAGAAACTAGCTGCCAATTAGGCTTAAATCTAAGGAGAACAGCACACAGAAAAGGGCTTAGAGCCAACACTGCGCCGGTAGAGTGGTCTCCTGCTTAATCCAGGACAACGTTGCTCTTGCTCTAAATGTACAGGTTATATGGCCATTTCCCACAGTAACGCAAGAACACGCAGAACCAAGATGAAGGAACCCAAAAAGAACAGCAACCGCCCCAAGCTGCAGGGCGGCGCCACGGAGCCCCAAGGTCACGAAGGCCACCAGCATTTTTATTTAGGGTTAATAATACTGGATCAAAGTGATCCTAATTAACGGCCTTGCCTCAATCGTTAGGTAAGCCGGGGGGTGGGGATAGAACATGCTGTCCTGTAAGTGTAGATCTGTGGATGGCCACATGGAGCAGAGCTACCAGACCGAGAGGACATTTCGGGCTACACCAGGGCACGAGGCATAAGCAAACTGAATGGCTGCTTTAGGGCCCAGCAACAACCAGGGGGCCTCCCCACTGAATAGCCTGTCAAAACAGGGAGGGAGATGACTAATGACAAAAAGGGTCGGGGCAGCCCAGATTCACACTATGGCAAACTGAGGGATGCCAGTCCAGAACACAGCAGGAAACCCACACAGCACAGAACCAAAATGGGATTCGAACCCACAGCCCTGGAGGTGTGAGCCTATGGTGCCACAATGTAAAGACATGATTATGTCACATGCACGTATCATATTAAATATGAAAACAGCTCTGACAGGATGGGCGCCCCGATATACACAGACTGCTGAGTTAGGCGGCAGAGCAGGATAGAAGAACCACCCCCAGCACACTTACTCAGGGTAAGCACCTCCAAGGCTTCTGGGAAATCCCTAAGACTGGGACCTCCACTTATGGAGCAACCATCATCTGGTGATCTGAACCGTTTTGATCTCCCCATTTTGCCCAGTTATTCCCCCCACCCCCACCCAGGAACAGGTAACCATAGCAACCCTGCATTATGAAGCCATCGCCAGCTACACCTTCCAGGGATTCATCCCGATTACCCAGAATTCCCAGCTTTTAAAAAAATGAGAATGCTCTGACTGGGCCTCTGTGCAGTTGTCATGGGGTGGGGGTGGGGGGGTTCCTCGATGACATCAGAGGGATGTGTTGGTTTATTATTAGACTGACATTGTTTTAGCCTGCTAAGGGTAGGACCGCAAAGGGCACGGTCGTGTGTGTGTACCTAGTGTACCCCTCCCCCCAAATCATAATAAGATTCTCTGTTCATACGGTGCCTGCCTAGTGAGTTTTAATTCAACGGGGCGATGGACTGTGAGACACGTCCAGTTGAAACAGGAGTGGGCACTTTAGACCACTAGTCACTGGGAGGGGGAGTGGGGGGGGGGCACCTGTGTAAGGTGGAGATATGGAGACATGATGCTAAGAATAGTTCAAAGCTGTCAAAACAGTGATTGCTACCAATCGAGACAGAATCACGCAGCTCAGGGTGTCAAAACCAAGCTGCTTGTCCCACACGCTGAAGGACACGCTGACCATAGGGCCCGTGGTGCACATGTTCAGGGCCCGGCCCGGCATGCCTGCATCAGCGCGGAAGCTTCTGGACAGGCGAGAGCTTAGGGTCCAGCTGAGATTAAATGTGACATTAAAGTGCCGCAGCGGAGCGAAGCGGCTTTTTTTTTGCTCTGATAAGCACTATTCTCCCACTCCAGCAACCCCCCCACACCCAGAAAAAAAGAAAATTAAAGAGAAATAAATACCAACCCAGCAGAGCGAGACGGAGCTTGATGACATCGACCCGGAAGCCGGGAGCAAGGAGGGAACCCGCGCACCGGTCATGTGACTCCAGAGCCAGGCCAGCCAATCGGGAAAAAGCTGACATGGGCTTATTTTCCAGAGAGGAACTCCCGCAGCATGCAGGGTGACTCTTTGGCCTCAAACATCCAGGGCTGTGAGTTCGATTCTTCAAATAAACAGCTGACAGTGTCTCATAAGCTTATATAGGCTTGGCCCTCAGATCAATCAATCATTACCAAGAGTCCCAGCAGCTGAAATCAAGTGCAACATAGTCAGTAAATCATCCATACATCTGCCAGGACATCCATACATCTGCCAGGACTGCTTATCCGCAGCGTTGCTAGGAGCTTGGAGCCATCCCAGACAGCATAAGAGAGGTGCTCATCCCAGATGGAGACACCTATTTTGTTACTCACAAAAAATCCAACTTCTGTACTTTTTTACTGAGCTGGGTCACAGGAGGGTCTAGAGCTTATCCTAGATGGCACTGGGAGGGGCACATGGACACACACTGCAGGCAACTAAACTAACTGCATGACTGTGAGAGGAAACCTACATGACAATGGGAGAGCATATGACCTCTGCACATGGAATTTGAACCCATATCCTACTGGTACGAGGCAATGGTGGCACCAGGGGCGAATCATACATAAATGGACTAAGATGTGAGAACATGCCCTCACTAACCCCACAAGACACTTTCAGATTTACAGAACACCAGACACACGTACATCCCGCCCCTTTGCCCCCCTCCAGGTTCTCTCTTTCCATTGAGTCTTGTTTGATTGCATGTGACATTCGCCTACAAGCGAGGGTGAGGATGTTACAACTCCCCCCAGGGAGGGGGTGGGGGGGGGGGCGGTGCCCCCCTTCTGGCGCGTCGTCCTTGAACCAAACAGGAGCTGAACAGAAACGACTTCATTACAGCAACTAACCCCCCTGCCCCCCCTGAATCCAAGTCACATCTATCACCGTGCCTCCCAGCAGCAGTGCACCAGCGGCGAGTAAAAAAAAAAAACTGCGACGGACGTCGCAATTACTGCGATTTGTGAGTCCGGCTGCACTCTAACGTAAGTACCTGCCACCCACATCCGCCTCTGCCTCGGTTTCTGTCGCTGGCTGTATCCCTCACAAGGCAGACAGGGCAACCTGCGTCAAACCTTGATTGTCAAAAGTGTGCAATCTGGCATTTAGGAGGCGGCCTGGAAAAACGGAACAGAATGAGGTTGGGAAGGATGGACTGATCCCGCAGAAGTTTCCTACACCTGTTCCTACAGGATGTGGATCTAGGAACTGACTTACTTTGCCATGTTCCAGAAAAGGTTTATACATGTTAAAAATATGTCATAGCATGTTCTAGGAGGTGAACATAGATTTAGGCTTAGGTCTCAAATCCTAACACTTTGTGAGGTATTACTTAGTTATTATTCTTCAACGTGTGATCTTCCCATCTTACATGTTTAACATTTTCCTATTGGTTGCCCAGCTGGCCCTTTTGACCAATCAGGCACAGCTGGGCACTCTTCCATTGCCAATCAGGGTAATGAAGCACCTCGTTCGGCGGATGATGCACCCAGGGCCCCTTTGGAGGAGCAACGGAAGTACGAGGCCATGGTCTTATCAATGCCACCACCTGCTGCCTCTGAAACGCAAACAAACGCTGCTCAAAATGTAGGAAGCAACGAGCCCAGATAAATGAATGCATCCAGCATGAGGAAGAGTGCAGTTTGGAGCATCTCCAAAGCCCCCACCCCCAAGGCCTAATGTGTTCCGTGCCAACAAAACTCAGCCACCCTTTCACCGATGCATCACTCTGTAATTCTGAGCACTATTGTGGCCTTAATAAGATTATAAAGTTACAGCTCTGTGCCCATCCTGCACCAAGTAACCCAATCAAACCGAACACTGACTAACACGTTAACCGTGGCCTTCATTTTCACCTTTACAGAGCACCGCCCTGTACCCAACTACTGTCCGCATGCCCAGAAAGGCACAACTTTACATCTAGGCGCCCAAATCATTTTAAATTCTCGAAAAGAAATATAAGAATATGCAAAATGATTAGATGCATAAAGAAAGCATACACCTCTCAGCCAAACATCCCACCTTCTGGTGAGCGAGATCCTTTAACTACAGCATCCACTACTGCTTTCTGCTTGCCAGTAAAACAATGGCTTGTGTTCAGGGTAACCAGCATCCAGGATTAATTTACTGGGGCAGACAACACATTTATCAGCACTGGTAGGAGCTGGTTTGTCTCCCCCCACTCATCCCATCCTTAACCCTGGTGTCCCATTGGAGTATCTTCTGTCAAATCCGAACAGTCAGCCTTTTTGAAATTCCCGACCACTTCTCCAGCATCCCCAGGATTGGCCCTCATCGCCTGGCATCACCTTTCCACAGAAACGATGAGAGCAGGGCTCCCAGTGAACAGAGCACACACCCCCCCCCACCATAAGGCCGCCAAGCAACAGGAGGCTGCAATGACCAGTCCCCAACACTAGGGTGGTGCTCACACATCTTTCAGCTGCGGGGAATCGAGCCATATTCTTATGGAAACTATCCCTGCGCTTAAACTCCAGGAGATTAGGTCGAATTTTCGGACTTCCATTAATCCCCGGGAAACTGAAGGAGAAAATCCATGTTCAGAGAAAACAAAAGACAATGGGGGGGCATTTTTCATACGACTATTAAATCCGCAACCAGGGCAGAGCTTCCTCTGTGGGGCCAGTTAGCAGAAATGCAACCTCTGTAGATCACATCTGAGAAATTCTGGGCGAGCTGCCCAGACCCAAGGGGTGGGAGGGGCAGGGTACCAGACAGGGGTGCAAGATGGAGAGAAATAGGCACTGAGGTTATTAATTGACTGGTGGGTGGGGCAGGTGACCGTGGATATCAAGGTTAAGATCCCCTGTGTTTGTAGATTTGTTTGTTTGTTTGTGTGCTAGTGAGTGCGCGCACATGTTTTTTTTTTTGGCTGGGGGGTTATTCTCTGAAAAAAGTTTTCCCTTAATATTTGAAACAATCATGTGCCCCCGTCCTGTTTTAATGTGCCCCGGAAGAGGTACCATAAAACAAAACCGGCCTCCATGGTTGAATGCAGGCATCACATGGTTCTGCTCAGGGACGTCCTCACAAGAAACTTGACATACAGCTAGACAGATAGAATGCAGCAGCACTAGATCCCCAGTGGCTTCATGAGAGATGCTCAGCTATCCGAATGAACAAAATAGATTCCTAAAGCTAATGTTATTGTTTTCCTTCAGAACATCCTCTAATGTCTTAATAAGGAGTTTGCCAAGTTAACACAGCTCATAACTGAAACAGTTATACACCCCATGACTCTGATATAACGCCAGATATAATGCAGTATCCTTTACAGGGATTTGAACCCATGACCAACTGGTTGATAGTCAGTATCTTAACAACTGTGCCACCTTATGCACAGCTGCTATAAGAGTCTGTTTGGCACTTCATGTGGAGCTTAATATCACCATCACTTACAGGATATTTTTAGTAACTGTCACTACACTGAGCTGTGCCCCTCCCCCCCGACACAGCCAGCCTATCACAGTGAGCAATGGAATTTCGCCTTGACACCTGCCAGGGAAACACACAGTAGGAGCTGTTAAGTAGTCAAGGAGTTCATAAATGGCACCGAGCAGCCACATAAAGGACAGTGTGAGAGCCAGATGGGTGTGTGCTCAAACCCTGCTCGGTGGCAGAAAGACCCGCCAAACTGCTTCTATAGCAACTTAAACACCCCCCCAGGGCATCCAGATGCCCCACCCCCAAAAACCCAGTTTCAAGCCTCAGCCTTTCATCTGCCTAAACCTTCCCGCCGTCTTCCCTGGAAACCACATCCAACTCCCAGACAGGATGTCATCTCGGACGGCGACGTAGAAACAACGGCACTCAGCTATTTTTGGACCATCCTCTCCCCCTCGATGCTCATGCCTGATCAGTTCAGACTGTCAGACAGTTGGGCTGCTTCCTCACCCTAACACAAACTCAGCCGACCTTTACCCTCTTCCTTCTCTCGCGCTGCTACCTAGACACCAACAACTGACAGCTTGTTTTGATGCCACTCACCTGCCAGAAGGTGGCACTCATCCATTTCCATAAATGCTTATCGAACCAGTGAGCCTGGAGCCCATCCCAGGAAACACAGGGAAGGAGAGCTGCCCTGGATGGGGTGCCATTCCATTACAGGGCACTTGCTACACACACGTACACTCCTAGGTCGTTCCGGCATTTGAACCCCCACCCCTCGAGGTGTGAGACAACAGCAGATCCAGCAGTCACTCCGGAAAGGTGCATCACTTCTTTAAGGCCACATCGTCTGTGGGTCACTCGATACCTCCCACAGACACTTCTCACAGTACCTGGTGTCACTTTCATCCCACCCCACCCCCAGTCTGCTGGCTCCCTGGTCTGAGGTTACATTGATTCCTAACTGTTACATCAAGAAGGCAGGATGGCAGGATGTTCAGCAGGTCAAACGTCTGCCACGAGAATCTGGGCAGCCCCTTCCAAAAAAAAAGGCACCCGTTCTCCAGCATTCCGCTTAATCACCTCATACAGCTGGAAATTTACTCTCCATGGACAATAGTGGCCTTTCACCCACTCAACCAGCACCGCTTCCCAACTCAGACCAGTAGAGGGCACGACTGACTGAAAATCCACCCCCATGCCCCCACCCCCTCCCACACACAGATAGACAATGGGAACATAAAATCCCTGACACTTTTGGTGAATGAAATTGCAAAGTATTTGGTTTTGGGGTGACAAGCCTCAAACAACAGCACATACAAAAACACAGGACTGCAATCCTAAATTATTATTTATGTAGCAGATCCATGTATCCAAAACAACAAACTTATGAGAAAGCAAGGTCAGCCAGTCCCTGGAAAAATTGGAAGTTAAGCGCCTTGCTCAGGGGCCCAGCAGTGACATCATTCTTCCAACTCTGGGATTCAAACCAGCGACCTTCCAATCACAGGTACAGCGTCCAAACCCACTGAGTCACATGCCAACCCACAAATAGCCCAAAGATACGAGTGAAATCTCCCTCTGTGCTCCAAACTCCACTGTTAATCCCATATCCAATTCTTTGGCCATTACTCACGTTCTCTCTATGACACTGCTACATTTTGAGGTCACAGCGGGACTCGAACCCACTTCTCATGTAAGGGCAGAAATCTTGACTGCATCCCCCCCCCCCAGTCAAAGACCCCTAACAGCACTCCAGGTATCACTAGTGTTACCGATTTCCATCCCTAAAGTTAGGCTGTGTTTTAGTTCAGTGAATTAAATGCTTTTACAGCCCACTTAACACAAAGAACCCGCCAGCTGTCGTTAGTTCACCCTAAATTCTCAACTGGGCCTTGATCAGTGTATGAACAGGTCCATTAGGCCAGGGGGGAGGAGGGGGGGGCAATGCCAATTCTTCATCTTATGGTACACCCCTCATAGGTGGACAACCCACCCCCCCTCCCCACTCCAAGCGGATGAGATTCATTTTGCTGTGAAAGCATGGACCGGATTAAAGTCGATGGTGCCCCAAGGAACAACGGCAGGCAGGACAGCGCTTCAAGAGGAAAACATGGATGTTCTGACTGTGGGACTGTAGGTGACAGTCCCAGGAAGGTCCGGCTTCCAATGAAGGGTCTGGAAAAACATGGATGTGAGAAATGTCTGCCTGGAAACAGAATAAAGATGGAACATCACGTTTGCAGGGGTGGCCATGCTGACATCATCACTCCCTTTGTCCCCTGGACCATGAATAGATCAACCAACCTTATCAAGATTTCACAGCAGACATCTGTGATTCATCACGTTTAAGTGGTTTGGAGTTACGCTTGATGAGACATTCAGCAGTTTAATCGGAAGGAGACAGGTTCAAGTCCCAGGCACTGTTGGGGATGAACCTTGAGTGGGCCAGTTATGAATGGGTTAGGTCTGAAAGGGCGGTTTGAACAGACAACATGATGAATGTAATAATCCATCCAGCTAACCTAGCAGACAGGGAGGGTACACAAACCGTAACTTACAACTTTATACAAAGAAATTCCAACACATATCTTTAGGGCCGACTGCGTGCCCCCCCCAAACGTTGCAATGACCCCACTGTCTCCGAGCGCACATGAGCACACCCCATTTAGGAGGTGCAACCATATGGTCATGCGCCAAATCAGAGGTCCATGAAAAATGCGCATCTTCGAAACAGGAAAACAGCTTGGAGGAAATCCCGGCATGCTCTCACCGCAAAACCTCATTTGTGGCGCGTTTAAGTTGCGAGCAGGACAGGACAGGCAGTCCGGAGGCGCCGGCCACCTACGTTCCGTCAGCCCTGAACGGGGAATCAGGGCGCGCCAGTGGCTTCTGCTGCAGCTGACTTGCAGACTAAGTGTTTAATTACTCTGTCATAAATAACCCCCCCCCCCACGAAACATTTCCAAAAAATGGCAGCAGGCAGCTTTCTGTGTGCAGGAAGAAGAGAATTTTGGCGTCTACTCTGCTATTGCTGGATGTGTGTTGGGGAGCGCAATGGGTCAGGCAGCAGTTAAACACTAAGTGTTCATGTCAGATTTCCAATCGCAACCTTCAAATCGTAAACGGAACAATGTGGTGTGAGTCCGTATGTCTCTGTGTTTGTGTCCCCACAAGGGGAAACTCGATTTTATAAAATTCTGTGTCTTGTATGGTTCAAGTTAGGTTTGGGAAGGGGATACGGTTGTCATTGTTGGGATTAGGGTTATGCCCCTAGAAAAGAATGGAGAGTCCCCTCAAAGATATGAATACAAACGTGTGTGTGTGTGTGTGTGTGTGTGTGTATGTATGTCAACGCCAGTAGTAAAATAATGCATGGCCTATAGCCCAGCGAACCACAGGTATATCAGAGGTGATGTTTACACAAATCGTGCGTAATCTGTGCCTGTGAACAAACGGTCTCGGTTTTCATGAGCAGTGGCGACATGGAAGCGGTACAAGCCGCTCCTGCTATCCTGGACCAGACACTGAGGTACACCTAGGCGATGGGGGTAGGGAGTCATGCTAAAAGACCAGCCACTTCTGCCCCTGCAGCTGAAATGCACGCCATCTCGATATGGTGCCGTTAGGAGTATCATTAGCGGCACGAAATGCACCGAGGCTGCTGTCAGAAATAGACGCAGGTGTAAATGAAGCCGACTTCGTGTCCCCGCAACTCGCTACCTGGAGGAGCTGCTCTCCACCCAGCGTGGAAAAAAGCTTCCTCTAACTCTGACCCCTGAGATCCAGGCTACTGGGGGGAACCTTGACTGCCTCTGATGAGACGTGACCCGAAGCACAATTCCTACTAATTTCGTATAAATTGAAAGCAATCAGCCCACGTCCCCTCATACATATCATATTCCAATCCCACTAAGTTTGTTACAGCAGCTAAGTCAAATCGGGACATCAAACATTTTTCCCCTCTGCTGAACCACAGAAATGCCGAAAAGTACAGTTTAGTTCTCAAAAATTCAACAGGTTTGAGAATAACGACTGACAGATCGGAAACATATAAAAGCAATTGGGTAATTTGACGTCCAAAAGGTTAATTTCCCCAGTACCAAAAGGATCACAGGATGGTGAGCTTATTTAGGAAACTCTAAGCAGTTCAGAACTCAAAGGGTTAATTTCATTGCACCACATATAAATTTAAATAACCTAACTATAATTCTTCACTTATACATAAAACGCCCGCATCAGCAATATTCCAACAGCAAATGTAAGTGCAATATTAATAACATCACCGCAAGGTCAGGTTGGACGCACTTTCCGTCTAACACCCACAGCACACCTCCCGCCCCCCGCAAAAAATATTAAACTTCTTACTGTTTATTATCGGGGTGGCTTTCCGATCAGTCAGGGGCGGCAGGTCGGCGAACTGCACCCGGTGTCCAGACATTTTGAGCTCCTTCCCCGGCGGGGCTGAGCAGCGGTCCCTGGCACGCAGTTCTCCCGAAGTGTTGAAAGATCACAGCGGCGCTTTCCCTTCACGTCCGGCTCACTCTTACCGCCGCCCCCCCCCCCGCCCCCTTACTCTCAATGCTTACCTCCAGTCCTCTCTTCCCCCGATTCCTTATTCCTGATCGTCTGGCTGCGGAGGACAGTCTCCTGCTGCAGTGGGGAGGGGGGATCGCCTACACTCTGGATACGGCATCTCCCAGCTCACCTGACGGTGTGGCAAGGGGGATTAAGAGCGAAAGAGACCGTCATCGTTTTCGGGAGAAGAGTGCCACTGTCGAGAGAGGGATGGTTTGTGTCAAGAGGACAGGAAAAAAAAACTTCCATCTTCACATGACTGCAGGGATTACGTCACCATATTAAACTGCTGCTTCTGTGAAGGGGGGGGCGGATGTTACAATAATAATAAATATGATTTTGCACGCTTTAATGAATAGCCAAGTCCATTCCCCTCCTAGGAGACGCATAAATGAAACGGATGTGGGAGGAAAAAAAGTTACCGCGATGATTCTCTTTGCGCTTGTTTCTTTTAAGAGGTGATTTCTAAATTCTCAAGATATTGCCAAAAAGCACCAAGTTGCCGGTGTAACTTTAGGTCAGTGAGGAAGAGGGACAGCAAATTAAGCTTTATGTACGGTCTTCCTGTGAAATCTCCTGCACACGAGACATAGCAGGACAGCGGAGTCGCGCCCCTATAACTGGATCAAATTCCCCCAGATCCCTGACAAGCCAGAACCCCCCCGGAGCTGCACTCACCGGTGTGCCTGATACACATCAGCTGTACAGCTGTGCAATAAACCTTTTTCCTATTCATCATAAAAAGTAACTGTAGACATGCTTTAAACAGCTCCGGTTTTAATGTGCGCGATTTTCAGGATAAATCATAAAACATACACAGTATGCAGTAGATTTTCTCCTACATTAGTGCTGTGAGTTTAAGAATTCCCTATAATCCGACTCAGCTGCTGGAGTGATGACGGAGCCCTTTCACATGGTGACTGAAATTACGTGCTCCGGATCTGAAGCAGCACGCTTTAGCTTTACGGGCTAATAACATTTCAAGCGGTTATATTTATGTGGGAAAACGGCGCGCTAATTTTAGCTACAAGCCCGGTTTTGAGATCCGGCGGGGGGGGGGTGCAATCTTTTTGATAGTGGAGAACGTGGTGAAGCTGCAGATTTCGTAAATGGATCCAAAAAAAGAAATGTCCCCAGGTGGAATTTAGACATCAGATCCGGTCGAAATATTATTTTCAAGCTAGGGTAGAAATATCTGCTCTTTTAAAGACAAATTTACGGTGCATTTACTGTGAAATGTGCAATTGGCTTAACATTCCAGTCAAGTATTTGAGGTGGCAGTTAATAGTGTATTAATAGTGTGTTTACATGGCGCGAGGGCATGAGAAGGTCTTGATGTCACCTGTGTATCAGTAGCCTAGGTGGACGCATTTTAGATATGAAGTTTTAGGGGACATTGAAAATTGTCTCCATTCCTGACAAGAAAAAAAAGTTTTTTAATCCAGTTAAATACCGAATTATAGGGAAAAGAGACAAATGTGATATGGGCTGGAGTAAGAGTTTGATTTCTGTTCTAGTTTTGAGTACTCGGTAATCGACCACGGCCTGCTGCCAGAAGACGTTGGCTTCTAAGGAAAACACGGGCAATAAACTTAAACATATTATTAAAAGATTAGCGCCAACCCTAGAACTGTGAGGCAACTGTGCTACCCACTGAAATGATAAATTTACATAAAAAATTATATGACAGCATAAACGTCTGATGACGTTTACTGTTACAGGTCAATAGTTTTGGCAGTGGTCATTATGGATCTTACAGTGACTAGCCAGCTTTTCTCTGTTCTTGAAATGAACACAGAATTAATGCCTGCAAAAGAGTTCCCGATCGTGTCCTCAAACTGACAATGTAAGCACTTTAATACTTAATGGTTTCACAGGAGAAATACCAAGCTCAATTCCAATTAAACATCAGCTGGAGGATCTGTTTGTAAACAGCAATTTAATGACGAATTAGTGAGCTACTGAGAAAGAGGCGATAGATGGTCTTGGCCGCGGTTAATTAACAAATAGTAGGGGGAAACGGATTACTTTTAACCGCGTCTTTGACAGCCGAAAGACCGTGTTGTGAACGTGTTGTTGATATCAAGAAGCCATTCACCATGACAGCGCGACCAGACAGGATGACATGAAATGAAACACCTTAGTTCCAAAATAACTTTATCTTTATGACCTTTATTCTGTCATCCACCTGCCACGGCATTCCTTAACCTCGATCTCTATATAAAAAACAACACGATTGACGGCTGCGAGTTATTTCTGCAACACTGATATCATAAACTTGTTTGTGCCCCTCCATTTATCAGTGGTAAAAAAGAAAACACTTCATCAAATGAGTTTACTGTAAACGAGCCGTGAAAGTGTATCGCTGGCGCCACCTAGAGAGGACACCGATCTGTTCTGCACCTCTACGCGCAAATACCGTAAATAAAACGTAAATATGCGCATACCAAATTCGTTTATGCGTTCAATCGTTAAAATTTAGATCTTTGTAAATCACATTGTCAGTCAGAATAAATGTTTTGCTAAAGTGAGTAATACGTTTGTACATTCTTTAAAAATTAATTCAGTTCAGCTTTGTAGTTTGCACGCTCTTCCCCGTGCTGCAAAGAGTCCCTCCAGGTACTCGAGTATCCTCCCGTAGTCCAAAAACATGCATTTAACCTTATTGGTGTCTTAAAAGGGTCCATAATGTATGAATGCGTGTGATCAGAGTAAAGTTGCCAGTGAGTTCGACATTCGTTGGGGATACTGTCTATATTTCCTCCAGTTAAACATGAGATAAAATGCTCAAAGACATTCACAAAATATTCTATGAATATATATCAAACACAATGTCACCCTTACGTCATTATGTATGTAATGTGTATGTGCTATGCGACTGGCATCCCGTCCAGAGTGTACCCCTGCCCTGTGCCATAGGCTGCCTAGAATAAGATCCAACTCCCCCTGGACTATAACCAGGACAGAAGATGAATGCTCCCCAAAGGATATGTCCCTCGTTCATCAACTAAAAACATTAGTATAAATGTTATTGTTGTAATTTATGAGTGGGCTCTGCTTCCTAATCCGACATGCCTATGCTACTTTGTTCGAATTCCCGGGAGCCGGTTTAGTGTCCATGTAAAGGACATTTCGCTGCGCTTTTTTGGCGCTGGGTGAATGGGTCGCATGCTTTGTTAATCTGCTTCATGGTTCCATGAACAATGGCATCAGCGCATCTATTCACTGCTTCTCGCGCAGCGAAACTGCTGAGGGAAGTTAGAGGAACTGCGGGTATTATTGTTATGCATTTAATATAGCCTACGTGTGCATAGGGGTGTCGCTGCGGCAGGGACGCTCTGGCAGATTAAGGGGGCCCATCCCTTTGTAGGGGCCCCTGAATACGAAAAACTAAAAGTAGCAGTAAAATCATCCTAGTTAAACATGGGACACGCATTAATATCAACCTGACCTCAGAATCTGAGGAGTCTAAGCTAAAAGTATTTCAATTAATTGGACTACCCCGAACAAGCAAAACAGCATAGAATTCATCATCAATTCAGACGGAGGGTATGAAAGGGGTTTAGGCCTCCGCCCATTTAGGAAGTCCAGGGCATGCAGCCCCCCCGATTTTTTTTTCTTTGCAAAAAGACTGTTTCACATGAATTTTAAGGGGAAGAGATATTTCAAAATAATGAAATATTCACGATTTTGGGTGGTGGGGTGGTTACAATCTGCCTATCCCCCGTATTTTAATCCCATGATACAGATGGCAAAATATTTTATAAAAGCATATGGACAAAGTCAAAAATAACATTGCAGACAAAATAATATATAAAATATATGAAATATATAAGCCGTGAAGACGGTAAAATGAAAGTACAGCTGCTTCAACTGAAAACATAGGGATTGCTGATTTTGTGGTCCAAGTGTGAATCGTTGTTCCAGTAATGGGTAAAGGAAGAATCCATTATATCTGTGATTTTACTGGTTTAATTGTAACCCAGACAGACTACGTAATGTACAGGTTTCGTACTTGCTCAGTCATTTAAACAAATTCTTCAGTTCCTACAGAAATTTAACCATTTTATGCTCCTTTCTTAAGGGCTAAGATTGTTGGTATCATGCAGACAAATACGGTTTCATCAGGTATGAGTCAATTAAGTACTTTGACGTAAAACTTAAAATCTGGGTTGGCAACTTTCTCAGACAGCTAAAATCACTTCAAAATATGACCTCTCCGTCACAGTTCAAAATATATAAAATGACTATTTCTGCCTATTTTGGTCTCTGTATCCTTTGTACTGTCATTGTGAATATCGTGTACGTACAGACAGTCCATGAGTTGGGAAGGAGCGAAAACGTGGACTGTCGGAAAGTCCCCGCGGACCAGGTTGGGAAACACTAGTATAACCTACTGCAAAGCTTATTCATTGCTGACTTTTGCGTAATGTAAACTTTATTTTATATGAATTATATTAGGCCGACATATTACATTATATATTATACATGTATAAGGTCAAATTTTTAAGAAATATTACTTTGTTTTTTGAATGGGTTATTTTAACGTTATTGTGATTTTCCCTTCTGGGCCACCGTAGTGACTACATGGATCTCTCTTTTTGTGTAGTTCCGATTACACAATATAACCACTAGGTGGAGTCTTGAAACTCGGATTTATAGTAGCAGTAAGACCATTCGACCATAACTAGGGACGGACATTAATAGGCCTATCAATCAATTCATTCCAAACCAACAAAACACAAAATTAAAACAATTATTTTTTTCCCGCAAGTCTTATCATTGTAGGCCTATGTGTTCTCTAGATGGCAGTAAGCTTTGTCTGTGGCTCATTTTTTTTCTTACAGTTTAGTGGTTTATTAGTTTTAAAAACAATTTAGCATTTGAATAAGTAAATACGAGTAATGCATAGGGCATTGATGACAAATCTGTCTGTCTGTCTTTGGTGGTGTGGTTACTCAAATAAGACAATTTAACTTCATTCTTTAGGCCACATTGCGTCATTTTCCCTAAGTCAAAAACATTTGCAGTGCACCAAAATACAGTAAAAATATAATTTATTTCATCCAGGTGTATAATATCACTTTTTGTTAATCATCAACGTGACAAGAAGGCACAACAGGAAATCAAGAACTGTAAACGAACACGTTAACAAGTTATGACGGTTCATAACGTGTCCCTTCCTGGAATCGCAACATATAAACACACGGATAAAATGATCAAGATTAATTGGGAAATTACGGAAATTTTACCGTATTACGTTTATATTACATTAAATTAGCGTTTATACTCAGAGAGAGAATACTAGTCCCCAGTTAAAAAACACATTTCAGCTATTTGTATTATAAAAGTTCATCTATCAAATAACTTGGAAAAATACGTATTACTTAATACAAAACCTTACACTGGTTTTAAAGTCAGATAAATATAAGTAAAATTGGTAATCTCGTGACAATTCGGTTTGACTCCAAGTTTTAAGTGCTTCAACAATTTATTGTAAGGACAGAAATCAGACCAAATAAAGATTTGATGGATATGATAATTAAAGAGTTGAAATGGATATTTCAAACTTTCAACTGTAAACCACGATAGACAGTAGCAAACGAAGAAAAGTTGCAGCTTAGAAGAAAACTCATGGTTCACTTCATACAAATAGGCTCCTCCTTTCATGAAAACAAAAACGGTAAACTTACAGTCGGAGCCAAACCTATTGTGGCTTAGCATAATGTGAAAGACAAACTGAAATTCGGCTAAGAAAATAAATTAAAGCAACGCAATACAGTGCATCCAGGTCGCAATTGTATTTCTTCAGCAGGAACCATTTTGTTCAATGTACATCCTGGACAAAGAGGCCGCCATTGACTTGGCAAGTTCCTCATCCCGCCTCCTCTGGACATGAGTCTGTCGGCACCAGCTCTCGTACTCCGGGTTAGCCAAGCATCTGTCAAACAACGCGTCGTAGTGACCGTTACTCAGCCAGCTCAACCAAATCGTGGGCTTGGAGGCGTCTTCCTCGCCCAGGTAGTGCACCATGGTGGACACTGTGGGACTCTCCAAACTGCCCCCTGTGGTCAGGCGTATGTTTACATGTAGCATCTGACTCATGGCCAGCAGCTCTGGGTATCCAGCCCAGACCCCATCCTGCGCGGCATTTATCAGAAACTCCCCAATATCTCCTTCGATGATGGGGTTAAACTCCTCCAGATGATCGGCTATGTGGTGCATAGTCTCCTCCCGCAGCTCCCTGTGCATGGACTGGTTCCCAAACACTGCTTTGCAGACCGCCCTGTATAAGCAGTTGCCGTCAGGGATTATGTGGAACCGGTATTTCTCCCTGTGTTGGAGGTACTGGTTTTGACGCTCCACTTCGGACAGGTAGTGCATTACCCGGTCGCTCGCCTCGGGCTTGCCTTCCCCGGTACTTTCGGGAGCGTTTGAAAGAGGCGCTCCCATGGACGGCGCGTCCGCCTCACTGATTGGCCGTGTGATCTGGACGGTTCTTGTACTCCTCCTGGGATCCAGAAGGCCGGGGAATTCTGATGCCCGAGGGTCCGGTTCACGTCCCAAGTTTTCGACACTACTTTGAGTGACTCCTATCCCAGGGGGCGTCCTTTCCCCGGTTTCGCTGTCCAGTGTCCCCACACCGGCACCGTTTCTGCACGGCATCGCAGCCGACGTCTTGTCCATGTTGATCATGTTGTTCTCCAGCACTTTGCGGTACTCGTCAAGCGAGCCCACCCCGCCGATGAAGTTCTCGATCAGCTGGCTGTCCGGATCATACTGGTCCTTTCTGTCGGGAAGCGACGGTTGGGCGCGTTTAAATTGTGCGGAAGACGACAGTTTGTTCCTCGGCCCCACAATAACGTGGACAGGAACGGAGCGCTCTACTCCATTGGGGCGAGTTACAAGTATCTCAGCAGTTGAAGTGTAGTAGGCTGGTTTGCTGGGTACTGCTTCGTAGCAGGAAAGTTCAGGCATGTTTTCAAAAGATATACTCCCTCCTGTTTGATCTTCTGTGCCCCTGATGCCACCTCGGCCGTCAGTGTTGGTGATCACAGAGACGCTGGTAACTGCACTCGTAGGTACCTGATCGGTGACACTTGAAATGGGGATCGAAACTTTGCAGGAAGAGCCAGGGTAATGTATCAGTGCACTGCTGTACAGCTGCATCTCCGGAGCCGTCCTTTTTATATAAAGGCAGCAAGGCTACAATGCGAAATGATAAAAAAAATACACACTTCCATCGACAAACGCAGATGCCCCAAAGAGCCGCCACTAAGTCAGACTCTAATTCCCGCTGATACACGGTGAGGATCCAACATTAGCCATCTTGCGTCAGCGTCGAGCTCTCCCTAATTATAGCGCTGGAAATGTAATCGGAGCCTCTCCTTTAGGATCTCCGTCCAGGGTAGAACCTCAGGCGCCTATCTCAGTCGGCAATACCGGAGAAAAGCTGAGGGAGGCTATTAATGCGTCACAATGCAATTACAGTTAGTTCATGAAAATAAACCACGCGAAAGAGACGCAGCCGTCCCGAAACTCGCCAAATCTCAGCGATCTAATTACGCTTCAGATACAAACCAAACGAGGAAACTACACTGCCCCTTAGGGTTAAGGAAGTCCCGCCTTTGAACCGACATTATTGGTCTTAATATTCCTGGTTGGCATTAGTAAAATTAAAATGTCCCAGAAGATCGATCTTAAAAGAATCGCATAGTATTTCTGTTTGGCAAGCAGTACCGCTGGCTACAGTAACATAAGGAAAACCACGCTGTGAGTGCTTTCATAAAGGAATTGATACTACGTAATAGTGCGAATAAAGTGGTGAGCGAATGAATAGGATCACATGCGCCACAAAATCTGGTAATGAATTCTGAACAGGGGAAAAGAAAAAAAACTCAGAAGAAACACTCCCTTTACACCCATATATGGAAGTTCAGTTCTCTCTAAATTCCACATCATTAACTAAATTTTCCAAGGGAATTACTTGCTGTTTCATACCATCTGGGATACAGAACCTGTACTGAGGCGGAATGTCTCCGGAAAACGCACAACTCGTAGTTATATGTTCTGTTATGATTACATGTTTTAGTGATGGGGAATCTATTGCAGGGGGGTATTCCACAAAGCAGGATTTCTTGCTTAGCTGGTTAACTTGACAAATTTAAGGGAGTCTGAGCTAAAGGTAAGGGAACAAAGATAAAGTTAATTTAGTCCAGACTACCTTAAATTCAACAAGTTATCCGGCTAAGCAAGAAATCCTGCTTCATGGAACACCCCCCAGGTGTAAAATAAAGCAAACTCATGTCGAATAGCTAATGCGTACGCTCTGGCGTAATAACAACAACAACAATAATAATAACAACAATAGCCTAATATTAAAATCACTTATCCCGGACACGATCGATAGCACAGAGGTAGGGTATACCCTAGATGGGATGTCAGTCCATAGCAGGGTACACACATAACACAATCAAACGCTACTGGTAATTTCAAAACACCAATTAGGCTAAGCAGACTACCCATACTAAGTGGGCAGTGTGTGGCTCAGCAGTCCGGCGTTCAAGGTCATGGCTTCAAATCCTGTGGCTGGCAGAGGAAAAGTATCATGCGAGATACATAACCCCAACTGCTCTCTGACCCCAAGCTTTCCTCACGTGCATGATTCTTCGGACGAAAGTGTGTGCCACGTAAATATATCCTAAATACAAACTACACACGTACAGGGCAGATTACAACCCCGGAAGCGTGGGGCAGTATTGTTATCCAACGTACTATCCAATAATAATAATAATAAGTAGAAGATGAACAGGGAATCTCATATTGAACTGTCATTAGTTATTGAGAAGAAAGTGCGCGACTAATAGACCTGGAGAGAATGGTTAGGGGAATCTAGGCGACTCGGGGAGGGCGAAGCGTTTGAGCAGGGCAGAGGTAATTAAAAGGCGCTGAGAGTGCAATAAGTTCTGCCTGGGTGACGTGCATTTCACCGAGCACTTAAAAGGAGGTAATTTATCGCAGTGGAAACCTGCAGCAACACTTTTAGCCTGGAGATTCAATGCCTTGCACTGTCCACAGGCAAATGGATTAGCCCGAATTTAAGAAAAGCAAAGCTTGCACCGCCGCACTGCCGGTGA
>JAAGVU020000078.1:15876240-15907119 GCA_011763525.2 Mormyrus iriodes | reverse complement strand
CGCACGGGGCAGCGCCAGGTAGAGCGGCTGGGCACCCGTAGGGGGGGGGGGGGCGGGGGCGCGGGGGGGGGGGGGTCGGGGTGGGGGGGGGGGGGGGGGCGGGGGGGGGGGCGGCGGCGAATATTTTCCGGACCACGTGATTCTGGAAATGTGGCGATCATGTTAGTAATTAAGGCTTAAGTGATGCGGCCGACCATTTTGGGGATCTCATGTCCATAAGTTAATACTTTTCCGCGGAAATTTGGCCACACTATAGTCAAAAGGTATTTTGACTGACGGATAATGAAATGAAACAATGAAACAAGCATGGGACATCTGTAACATCACATAAGTATTTTTACCCCCCCCCCCAAAAAAAAATACAATTGCACGGACTAATTGATAAGACATTAGGCCTGTTGAAACTGTATGTATTGTAGTTATATACAGGTAGGCTTATATGAATTATATAAAAAGAACGTAAAATAAAGTAAGCGATAAGAATATAATGTCTAATAATGGAGTGTGTACATATTAATTGACTAGGGGATATTAGAAAAAGGAAACCCATAACGTGTAAGACAAGTGACATCACACGCAGGCTACAGACAACTCGCTGGAGAGCCACAACCTTTAAATAATCATTACACACCTCGTTTGCACGCCGCGTAAAGGTCACATGCCTGTGGTCTCCATTTCAACCGGTGACGGGGCGATGTGTCACCATCGACAGTTAGGGCCAACCTCGTTTGATATTAACGTGAGTAACTACACGCGGTGAAACACCCCTAAACATTGTAGCTAAGTACTAAAGGCCGTGTGCCATACCAAGTGCGCAACCAGGGCGATCTTCTTCGTTCTCATTTTGTTGCCCAAATATAGTAATATGTTAGATAAAACAGGCTTTTTAAGAAAAAAGAGAATCAAACCAATTCCTCGTTTAAGGGCCGGTCAGTCCTATAGGCGACCGCCTAGGGCGCCAACTTCTGAGGGCCAGCCAATTTCACTTTGTCTCAGACAGGAGGCGCCAGCAGAGATGCTCGCCCATCGCCTAGGACCGGTGCTGCCTCGTTTATATTTCCAGATTCACAAAGACAGAGAAAAGATACATTTAAAAGAAACCCTTGTCAACCGAAAATTTATAATATTATCATAAAATCTATTTAAAATACAACTAGTTCATAGCAATAAATAGCCTACACTCCGTAGAGGTAAAAGACAAATGCAATTCAATATGTGCACATGTGATGAACTGAAAATATATAAATTTATAATCGCGTGTGGTCCCCTAGCGGTCATGTATGAGTAATACTTTCGAGATGCATTTACTACACATGAAACAAAATAAACGTACGAGGATATCTGAAGTATCCCAAAGCGTCGAAGTCATTCACATTCCGTTAAACGATTTAATTTGCCTTACGAATTCCAATTATTTATGGGACTGTCTAAAAATTCACGCATTTAAACAGAACGTTTTCTTTGGACAATTCGCTCACATAACACTGAAGGCAAACACTATTTTGACACATGCATGCCGTCAGGTGAGGGAAGGTTAAAGTAACAGGAAGAGATTATATGACCTATTCGGCCACTGTTACGGTGACATAAGACATGTTGGGGTTATAGCAATGAATACCAATAACCCTGAAACTATATAGTGGGATTTTTAGTCACTTGTTGACCTATTTCAAGAATTACCATCATTTACAAAAAAAGAGCGTAGATGACCTTCACAGTTTGGATAAACCGTCCCTGGCATTTCTCTAGATAAGGAATCTGGGATAATTTTAAAGATAATCTGAAGTGTCCACGGTCCAGTGAAAATCAGCAACAAAATGCCATCCGATAACAAACAAGCCTCCACAAGGGGGCAGCACTGCCAGTCACAGCTGCCAGCTGATGGCTGACGCCAGACGACAGGAATCCTACACACCATTACTGTACTTCAGCTGAAAGGATCGGGTCATGCTGTCATCTGGTCTTCGGCAAACGCTTCTGCACGGCTCTAGTTTAATGAGCTCTCTCTATTGTATGCGAAAGCGCAAACAGGAGTTCACTCGTTTTTCCAAGTGCACTGCCAATGTCGGAGCTCTAAATTAGGCTATATCTAAAACATTTTCACCTCCATTGCCTAAGATATTGCATACGCGTTTTCTTTTAAGTTTTACGCGTGGTATTGCACTTTATCTTTCTGTTTGTTCGGGCTCATAATATTACTAGTGCGACATATCTAAACAATCCTTGGTATTGTGAGCCGTCTCGTTACAAATCGGATTACAGCGGTGTACAATAACTGCATGCTTGCGCCCTAGTGCAACGTCCAGCGTCAAGTTCCGGTCACTCACTGTGATGTCTGTCCCATTTAGCGTAACACAATAAAAACCCATCGCGCAATGACAGACATCAAGCACAAAATTAGCACCATGGTCGCTTTTTCATTCATGCAATTCAAATTCTCACGTGCATTAATGAAATGTAAAATGCAAAACTACACCTGTACCATTACGTTTACAAACGCTAAGTTTGTGTGCAATGGCATTTGAACAGACGCTAATAGCTGCACGAGTGACGCTCATATGCAAGCAATATGAACCCTGCAGATAAATGAAGGCCAAGCTGAGCATAAGCATGGTGATTATGTGCTACCGAGATTTTAAACCGGGGTTACGTGTTGAACCTGTTATCTTTAATCTTGCCACATGGGCGCTTTTTGACATACAGTCCAAAACACCTCATTTCCTGTGCAGTGCTTATCGTGTTAAAAAGGATTTTAATGTCACTTAATGTGTCGCTGTAGCGTGGACGATCTTGAATGGAGGGTTTTTTTGTTTCGATTACGATAAACCAGCGTGCCCAGAAGGCCAGACATTTCACACACGTCATAACATCACCGCTTTTGTGTTTTACACCCACGCAACAACGCCTAAGCAGAGCTGGGTTTAGAAAACACGTTAAATCGATACAAGGAGACAGATCCGAGTTCTACTTTTCTCAAACACCCCAGAAGGCAGAATCTCTTGACATCTTCTGGAAAGAAAAAATAAAATCCAAAACGACAATATTTCTGAACTGCTACAAGCGCAAGTACGCCGCGCACCTACAATGTGTCCTGAGATCAGCATGTGATGTCAGAGGTTTCCTTTCTCTCTGTCGCTCCCCTTCCTTGTAAGTGGGTGGATCTTAGGCGGCGGAGCGGCGCAGCTGTCAAGGGTAGCTGTCACCCAGCTTCATGATCAAACGCACATTGAACGGGGGGGTCCGGCCGACTCAAGCTGCGGCTCCCAGGCACCTCGACCATGCGCCGCCGCAACTAGCAGATTATCACTGCCTGCTTTCGCGACACACTCCCCCGAGATACCCTGCACCCTCTGCCTTTATTATTCCTATTTTCACTGGGACTGAGAAACACGGTTTCTGGGGGAATATATTTTTTAATATCCTTGTACGTGTCTTGTGCCTAACGTGGAAAACAAGAAATCTGGTCAGGGATGAAGACAAAAAAAGGTACGTGCGAGCGCCTATGGCGACCGAGAAGCGTGTAACGCGGTTTTTCCTTCGTCGATTGGCAATGTTTTGGGGGGGAAAATGGGGTGAAACTGACCGTCCTGCCTTATAAACGGATACCCTCATTGTTCGGGCGTGTGAGCCATTTTTCCGCAGAGCTCAGCCTCTGTTTTCTTCCCATGCGCTGGCGGACTGTCAAAATCCCTCGGTTTCCTCGTTCACCTCTGTCTGAGAGACCGTGGATTTTAAAAGGCGGAAATTTCAGACTTTACCGTTGTTTTTTTCCAAAGTGAGCACCGTCTGGCGCCTTTGTATACGCGTGGATTGTAATGTGAAGCAGTTTTCTCCCCAAACTTTTTTCTCTGATTATTTTTTTAATCGCGTTTATAATTCAGCAATCGATTGAAAACATCAGTCCTACCCACACAGTCGACTACTGGGGACACGGGATCTAACCGCGTGGGTTTCGCTGGATTTTATTTTTTCTTAAATGGGATCGTTTGTTGGGAGTAACTCTGAAGCGCTCGATTGTAATTAAAATCATGCGGGGATTTCCCTCGACACGGCACTGTCCGACGCGGATGTACATCCCCTTGTCTATTTTGAACATGAGTTTCTTCTTTGTTTTGTTTTTTCCCACCCCACCGACCGGGAAGCCGGTGTCTCTGGAGTCCAACAGACGGACTCCCTTTGTTATGTGCCCCTTCGCTTGGCGTCCCTTCCTTCTCCAAATCACCCGACCTCGTGTTTCACCAGCGCACTCCGCGGGTTTTAACGTTGTATCCTATTAAAACACGTGCGTGTCTCAACCAAGAATGAAAAAACAGCACAAACCGCATTCTGGCTGAAAAAGAAAATGTAAAAGTGTGCAAGGTTTCTTTCTTATTTAATAGGCTTACGACCGACAGTCTTTTGTTTAGTCTACAGGCGCTGATTTGCAACAGGTCCTGGAAGTGCGCCCCCTCCTTGATAGAGGCCTGCTCTCCCTTCTGCTTTGTGTGGCTTACAAGCTGCTGCTGGTCGGGAAAACACGCCGTCGGGTCCGTAATGAGACCTGCGAATTCCCGAGAGGGTGACGCGGCTGGGCCCTTGTGAAAAGCGCGTCTAGGTGCCTTAGTGAGCTGGGCTCCTCGGTGCCCCCCCCCGTGCGGGTCTGATGTTTTGAAAAGCCACGGTGTGGGGTTTTTACACGGGTGGTGTTACAGTTTCTGTTTTTTTCCTTCAAACCCTGTGGTCTGACGTCATTCTTCAGCTGTCAGATCCTGTTTAATATAAATACACACTAGGGCTGTCACTTTTTTTTCCAAAAATCATGTTCGAACGAATTTCAAATGTCACGCAATTCGTTTGAAAATATTCGACAGTGACCCCCCTCCCAAAGAAAACTCAACACAGAATCCATTCTTTTCAGTGTTTTATTAACAATCCGTACAACGTCACATTTGTACGGAGCCCCTAAGAGGTCAAGGTGGGAAAATATTTTTTGAAATAGCTTTCCGTTCCTTCACAAACGTTTCGCAGTCCCACGCAATAGTTTTGCGTTACTAAAAATGACTACTATGTCCGTTTAAAGTACAATTAATCGACTAATAATAAATGTAAATGCACGCAATACAGACATGTCCAGTTAAGTGTGATTTAAGTATGAAACTATGGGGGACAATGCACACCAAGTAACTTCCATATATGCGTTTATATACGTATTTATTAATAATTGCGCTGTGTCCATTCACCGCCAGTAAGCCCTTTTGAGGTTGAGTTTAAACCGTAACCCGAACACCGCGGTCAATTTAGCTTTATATGCAGTTTTCCGGCTGTAATATCTTTCAGTGTTTGTAATACATTACAGTGTTTGTGTGTGCACTTCACGTTCAGCTGTCTTGCTTTAAGTCATTGGCGGTGAAGGGACACTACACTTATCAACTAATACATATAAAAACACATTATATTAAAGTTACATGGTGTACATTGTCCCCCATTGTTTAATGCTTAAAGCACACTTTACAGGACATGTGTGTATTATTTAAGTTTATTCTTGCCCCCATGTTGCAGCAAATAGGAAGAGGGCAAGTGTAGTGGGATTGCAAAAGTATTGCTAGGGAACGTAAAACTTCTTAAAATATTTTCCCACCCTGACCAAAGAAAATTACAACAAACGGTATAACGGGCTAATAGGGTACAGTGAGACTATAAAATTCGATTGGATTAATTATAGTTCGAATGCGAATTTTTCACATCATGTTCGAATGAATGTTCGAATATCGGCTAAAAAGTGACAGCCCTAATACATACTAAGACGACATCCTTTGTATTTTACAAAACAATGCAAATATTCAATAAAAAAAAAAAAATACATACTCGATATATGTCTCTAAATGTCGTGAAAGTGTGGTTTTTAGATTTAAACCAGAAATAGTAACATAAATTTGAGTTTCTAGTTAGCTTAAATTTATACATGTTTTCGTATTTTTTTGGGGGGGGGGGGTAAATTAAACATTTCAATGTTAAACCGGCGACTTCGCTTCTCCTTACAGTGATAAATTCAATAAAATTTAATTTTTAAATTTTAAAGAAATGTATCAGCTGCTACAGTCGGTTCAAAGGCGCCGCGAGACAGCGCCGGCACGATGGCCGCCTGTCCGGGCGCCGCGCTGGCTCAACGGGAGGAAGCGCTCGCTGTTAATACGGGGATTAGCCGCGTTACTGACGGCCTGCGTCTCAGCAGCTAATCACCGCACACCTGGATTTTGCTAAGCCCTAACGGCAGAAGTCACACGAATATAAGAATTAGTTGCATGGATTTTTGTTTGTGTGTAGTTTGTTGTTATAATGGTGTAGTGACTTTATTGTATGTGTTTATATGGAAAATAATATACTTTTTACAAAATAAACTTTGTCGGTGGGGGAGTGGGTGGCTCTCTCACCTAACAGCTCCCTGACAGGTACTTCCTGACCTCCTTCTGAGCTCTTTCCTCCCAAATCCTGCTTTTCACAGCTCCTCCCCCCTTTTCTATTCTTGCTCACAGTTGTGGTGCCATCCGGCAGTGAGACAGAGGACGAGGACAGCCTTGATGCACCCTTGGACCTATCGGCCAGCGGGGGCAGTGGGAAGCGGCGTCGCCGCGGCAACCTGCCCAAGGAGTCTGTGCAGATCTTGCGCGACTGGCTGTATGAGCATCGTTACAATGCGTACCCCTCCGAGCAGGAGAAGGCTGTCCTCTCCAGGCAGACCCACCTCTCCACACTACAGGTCAGACCCTGCCTTGTCATCCCCCGTCTCCCACATGTGACCCTACCCCCCCCCCCCACCCCCCCGTGTATGTGTGCTTAGCCTTCCTGAACAGATAATATACAGTTTCGTTGGAACACAGGGTGGAATTCGCTACTCGTTTGCTGGGGGGAGGGCAAGTGAAGACAGGGATAGTGAGTGTTATAAAGCCCCCTGCCTGTGCATCAAACATGTGTGATATAATACCTCCCATTCCGTAGAAAGTGGTGCATTTTTTGGCCAGGGTTTCCCACCTGGTTTATTATTATACTTTTTTAAAAGGCTCAGTTGTCCCCAGATGGCATGCCACGCCCACTTGAGGTGCCCTCCAGCTGTGTTTACCGTGGGGTGGGGCAGCTGGCTGCCATTTGGGGCTTTTAATCTAGCCCTTTGCACATCTAACACACACGTAACCCAGTCTATTCCATGTCTCACTGTTTCCACACCGATGCATTCATGCACGAGGTCAGGTGACACACCCCCATGTTGTGGACTGACCTTTTGTGGAGGAGAGGGGGCTGCTGTCATCTGGCAGGCCCTCGAACGAGGAACGGGACGTGTTTGTGGAAGCGAAACTTTCAAGGGGAAGCGAGATGTTGCATAGAAACTTTTTTTGATTAAAGGTCTTTGACACGTGGTTCTAGCAGGGGAAGGTGATGCTTGACCAACGCTACTAATTAAAGCACCTTAGCCACCTGTAAACATTTCTTGAGGGGATATACCTTGACGGACAGTTATGGCAAGGCTTGATCTCATAACCTTCCAATGAGGGGTGTTGACCCACTGCTGCCCCTGCTGGCCGATTGAGCTTCTCCTCCGTCTTGTCATTGGATGCTCTAGGTGTGTAACTGGTTCATTAACGCCCGCCGGCGATTGCTCCCGGAGATGTTGCGGAAGGATGGCAAAGACCCCAACCAGTTCACCATCTCCCGGAGGGCGAGTAAGAGCGGGGAGGCAGCCATTGCAGAAAGCTCCCCCTCTTCCAGGTCCATCGCCATGGAGATGGAGGATCAAGGTCCACTTCACTCACCTGGCTTCAGAACCAGAGCCCCACAGAAGCCCCCATCGCCAGGGTCTGTGCCACCCAGGCCATCAGTCATCTGTCACACCACCGTCAGTGGACCTTCACGCAGCCCGCCATGCCTTACAGATGAGGGAACAGATCTGCTGTCTCCAGCTGCCAGTCAGGGGGTCCCCACAGAGCGCAATGCCAGTCCCCAGGGGGGGTTCTTTAACACCCCTCCCCCAACACCGCCAGATCTCAGCCAGGATTTCAGCGGCTTCCAGCTCCTGGTGGATGTGGCCCTCAAAATGCGGGCGGAACTGCAACAGGCGAAGTAACCCTAAGTATCTGAGCCGGGCGCCAGGGAGATGCCGATAGACTGACCGTAAAATCACCAGCATCACCATCACCAAAAAAAAAAAACACAAAAGCCTGATCATTTCTATTTTTTGATATGACGATAAGGATTTTCTTTAAAAAAAAAAACACACACACAGTTTGGTGCCTTGCCTGATGTTTTTTAATCTTTATTTTGTATATGTATGCGTAATTTGTATCTTTTTGCACACAGAGGACCAAAAAACAAGAAATGAGAGACAGTCTCGTGAAACTCTTTCTGTTTCCAAGAAAGGAAACCACTTTTTTTTCTACTGACTTTGCTTCTCTCTTCTTAAACTGACTTTCTTTGGATTTATTTGCCAAGGAGTGCTGTCCCATCATGCCGTGCTCTCCTACATGGCCCGGTAGAGGAAATCGATGTCTCTTCTTCTTAGAGACGTGCACATCCATCACTACTGTAGCCCTTTTTTTTGATATTTTTTAGAAGACAGTAAGTAGCTCACTCCAACGTCCTTCTCTGTCAGATGGTTTATGTAGCAGTTCCATGCTTTGCCTGTGTTGTCATGGCGCTTGGCAACAGCCAATGACTGTGCCAAGGAAAAGCCCCGCCCCCTCAGTGACTAGAGTCCAATAAGAGGCACCTGTGTGGTGAACTGGAAAAGTAAACACTAAGTTCATTGTTAAAGTGATATGTTGTGGTTTCATATTGCCACCAAAAATGTATTGAATTACGAAATGGACCCTGTGTATAACATGTGATTTCCTATCTTCATACTGTGCAATGTCCGTGGCAAATATGGGTCACTCGATTGTTCAAATAAAGTTTTGTTTTCTATGAACATTGCGGTTCAGTGCACGTCTCTCTCTCTCTCTCATAATCCTCTAAGTCTGCCAGCTTTAATTTCAGCAAACCTACCTCCTCCCTGCATGGGATGGGGCGAAAGTGTCCGTGGCAATGAGGGGTATGACACAGAGGGACGCAAAGCATTTGAATGTGTCACTTTTAGAGAGACACTTGTTCCCGTTGACGACGCAGCGGAGGCACCAATTTTGCCAAATACCCAGTGAGCAGGACTGATGCTGTACGGCATGCCTACACACGAGCAATGCAGGCCATGGGCATTCCTATGCCATGACGGAAACTCGCTGACTACCCTGGCTTTGCAGTGAACTCGGTGAGCCGTGTCTGACGAGGACAAGACAATGGTGCTGGGCGGATCCGCTTATTATATCCCGTAGGTATATTTTTCCCACCTTTATCATCTTCCAGAACTGCTTATCCGGTACAGTAGTGGTGAGCCTGGAGCCTATCCAGGTGTACGGGGTAAGGACACCCTGGATGGGATGCCAGTCTATTGCAGGGCAAACACTCATTATACACAATTTAGACACCAATTCATGTAACCACATGTCTTTGGACTGAAGGAGGAAACCTTAGAACCTGAAGGAAACCAGTCGCAACAGGGACAAGCATGCAGGATTCAAGCTCAACATTAGAGGTGTGAGGCCACATTGGTACTTCCTGAGCCACCATCTCATATATTAGGAGCTAAAGGCCTACATTCACATTTCCAAATCAGGGTTTCGAGATTGTATCCAAAGTGACTTGCAAGTTTTACAGCTGGCGATTTTACAAGAGTGATTCAGGTTTAAATTTCAGGCTGAGTCCTTAGCCACAGCACCACAATCTGACTGTATATAGCATTTTATATGCATTCACCCTCCGAAGCAGCCGTTATTTATTGTTTGTACCAGGTGTTGCAGAGAGACCTAAATACCCTAACAGAAATGACCTCCAGCTTCGATTTTGAAGTGACTCATTTTGTTTACAAGATGAGGATGAATAGTATCAGTTAAAAGGTACAAACTCCCTGCACTCCAGAATACCCCCATCTATACTGGAAGATTTCCCAAAACTGTTCAGTGAACGTGGCAGCCTTTCCCAGGAAAGCACAGGGTTGAGAAGGTGGTGGACGAGATGTCAGTCCATCGCAGCAAACAAAACCAGAGTATTGCATGTTTTTATGGTTATGTATGGTAGGAGACTGACACATACACTGGGAAACATGTCTGCGTCCACAGACAAATGTATTATGTGCACAAGAGTCCGTGCGCGGAACATAATGGCACATGGCAAAGTTAAGTATGAACTAGGCTTAACTCCACACATACAGAGCAGGTCCGGAAATCTAACACAAAACCCTGGAGGTGTGACACCACGAAATTGCACACGGTATCACCATGCCCAGTAATCAATGGGAACTGTTTTCTGGGTTGGATACACAATATAATGAGGCATTCTGTAGGCCTATAGACAAAGGTCGTTATTATCGAATGGAGTTTGGAGCCGTGAAACATTTCATCCTGAGACGCAACCTGTGAAACTTTTACAACAACGCAAGATGTATGTGTTTAAACATTTTATTTATTTTTACACTGAGAAACATTTATATATTTACAAATATTCTTTTAAATGTGTTTAATCTGCTTATACACAAACTATTTTCATAAAATCCCCTCGATTGTCACAAAATCCTTGTTTTGGCAATGCTTCGCTTCCCCGATCCTCTCCTGTTGCTACAAAATGAATTAATTCAAATCATCTCACCTACTGCTTGATTCTAAAACATGAAAAAAACTGTAAATAGAAGAGAAATACTCCACATGATATTTCAGTTCAGTCTGCAGCTGTTCTAAACTACCAAGGAAACTGGTGACAATCTTTTAACAGTCATCATTATTTCCTTATTTAAAAAAAAAAAAACCCACAAAACCCATAATGTATTCGTTTACATTCGGAAAAGGAGTGTAATAAGTTATTCATCTGTTTTCCAAATGTGTTGCATTAACTTTTTTTTTCAACCCTACTTGCTCACTACACAGGAGGCAGGACTGTAATCAAGGGCATTATACTCTCACTGTGTATTACAGGGTACAAAGGAAAGCAGAAATGTCTGGGTAACCTGACTGTGTGGCCCTTCCGATATAAAGCCAGAGATCCCACTTTATAAAAGGCCCGGATTTAATTCTAATCATATGTACATGCACACACTTCAGGAGGGGATGCGTGTAAATCAAACGGAGGGGAAAGTGTGGAAACAATCTGATAAAAGACGGGCCATTTTAATCAAGCCAGTTACTGATTTTCTGCGAATTGCTTAGAGTTATGTACACATATAGCGCCTTATATCCCTCACGTTCCATCCTCCTGGCCCTGAGACTGATTTGTGCTCAACAATCGCATTAGAAATTAAGGCTGATTACTGTGGGGGACAGAGAGACAGACATACGGGCAGTAGGCCTATGTACGATTCTGATGTTTTTGTTTTTTTAGACGCCGATAGAGCAGCGAGCAGCCGGCTCCGAGACGGGTGGAGGCAGCACCTACAGAGGATTAAATGTTGAAAGTGTTGCCGAAACAGGTGCACGGTCGGGATATGTCGCGTTCACAGCAAAATGCAGAAAACTGCATGCAGCCCGAAGCTGGAACATCGGTAACAACCTTCAGCCGTAAACGGGGTTTACGCTTGAAAATTCAGGCTTCATGCCTCCTTCATGGGAACCGCTAAAACACTCGCATCAGCACATGTAGATTTCCATTTCTTCCCTCCTTGTATGAAATCTACTGCTGTGGACTGATAATTCTGACTCAGAAAACTAATGAAAACATATATTTTTAAGCGATCGGCGTCATGAATTCCCAAGACTGGGAATGTCACAGTGATGCTGGGCCCGGACCAGGACTGCACCCCTGCAAAGTCTACAGGGAACAGAGGTTGTATGTACAGTATGGGTGTATATGGAGTCCAAAAGTGTGGTTTTCAGAGTATTCTGACGGCTCCCTTCCCTCAAATACTGTATCACACTATTTTAACTTATTTGTTTGCTTATTTTGCAACATGATTCATTTTATAAGCTTTATTTTAGCCAACTCATTTTAATAAATGTGTCCAGACCAAATATTTACATAGCGATAAATATTCATATACATATATGTAAAATGATTTTATATTTATATATAGTATCCTATATTCAACATAAAAACAGCCCATGGTAATAATGAGCAAAGTTGAAACTGTAAAAAAATGAAAAATAAAAAAAATAAGATTCTTATCTACTTTTAGAAAGAATGTGTTAATGCTCTCTGCTGACGCCTTCCATTTTTTGCACACACATGGATAATGATGTGGGTGGTGTACTATTTTACAAGATGTGAATGAGGTTCGTTCATTATATCTGAAGACAGGCTGACTCGGGTCTGTAAAAGTAGGAAGCACTTTGACGCACGCACATCATCACGCGCGCGGACACCCACGCCCACACACGCTGTCACCAGCATGTGTAAACACAAACACGCATGACAGCTGTCTCCCGGGAAAGCCCTTCCTGAGAGTTGGCGCCGAGCCAGCCGGCTTGGCATTGGCCGGAGCTGGTCATGTGACTCTCCGGCCTACTGTGAGCAAAGGCATTGGGCTGCACACGGGCGAAGTTCACAAGTATAATTAACCCAACAGCCCAGTTACCATTTTGAGGTTCTTCTGATCCATTTTGTCGTTTTGCTTTTATTTGATAATATTACAAGATTAAGAGTGTTCTGTATGACCTAGCGGTAATCAATCAAAACCAAAGCATGTCACGATCTCAGCCTTGGACGATGACCACCTCTTTAAGCAGTCAGGATCACGAGGCAACAACTCGCCAACATCAAACCTCGGTGGCGGGTCACGTGACTGAGACGTACGTTCACCTAGTCTACAGGATAGATGACTGCAGAACGTTAAAAAAGGCCACAGCTCAGGGAAAAAAAGAGAGTAAAAATGAAATAAAAACTGACTCGTTACAAAACATACTGAAACGAAAAACAAAATGTACTTTAAATTTGGCACAAAATATACTGCACGTATCGTAAAGTATGATTAGCCTCAGAGCTACCTGGCATCTACATAGCCTACGTTCCATCGTCTACAAGATCGATTTCAGATACAGTTTGCAGAATGACAAACAATAAACATGTAAAGATGGAAAAGTAACTGATCCGATAGATCTAGTCCCTAACATACGCAGTACATTTTGACAGATATTAAAAATACACTGCTTTGTGTTATGGATTTTATATTTCAACATTTTATTTGATAAGTTGTTGATGATGCAGCCCGCTACCTTTGATTTGATATTATATATTATCCCTGACATGTGTCGAGGGACGATGTTATGGGCACCCTGACTTTGCCCTTTGCGTGTGTTTGTGTGTGTGTGTGCCTGTGTGTGGTTCCCCGCGTGGTTCTGCCGGTTCAGAGTCGGGTCTGGGCCTCGGGGATGTAGATCTCGATGCTGTCGGCACTTTCAGTGGCCGAGCTCTGCCTGGCTGAGGCGGCACGCTTGGCCGCCATCAGCCTCTTGCGTGCCTCCTGCCGCTGCCTCTCTGTGCTCTCTAGGGACCGGTCCCTTGCCATGGGCAGGGGCCCCTTTGGGGGTTTCCTGGGCACCACGGGGGCCACCCTCCTGGCCTGAATGGGGGGAGGAGAGATAACAGCCAGTTAGGCGTCCAGACGTGGGGCAGGAAGGCTCATGGGAGTTTTACTTACACAAATATGTTCTGAGGGCAGTACAAAAAAATGATTGGTTTAGAGAGATAACAAATCAGATTGTAGAGCAGGTAGGTCCAAACAACTAGAGGAGGTGGGACCACCCAATTAGATGTCTTGGTCTCACCTCCTGTAGTTGCTTGTAGTCTGTATAACCTGTAGTCTTCATAAGATGTATGGTGGGTTAACTTAAAATTAAAAGGGGGGGGGCAACCGTGAGGAGATTGTGTGTGTGTGGGGGTGGCTGCAAAAGACACCCCTCTTACTGTCAATGGAAAAAAAAATGTAGAGCCGAGCCTGCCGCCTTGGGATTGGACAGAGCTGGTCATGTGATTCTACAGAAAGCAAGTACAAAAGAATAGCGACAAAAACAATGATGACGACAATGAAGAGGGACATGGAGCTATGTGACCCTCCTATAAAAAGACGCCAAGCAGCATAAACGGAATTAATTTGAAGCTGTGTAGGATGGTGCGGCTGATAACGTCGTGCGTATAGTATGTAACAGGATGGACATGTGTGCTACATGTGCACAAGACACTTGACCGTGAGTCAAAGCGGGAAGAGGTAGGCCTTTGTCTCAGGGGCCACATGGGACTGATAACAGGAAGCCAGATTTTTGAGCTAGTAAGAAAACTTGTCAGATATAAGGTAGTCTGGGATAAATGTAAGTGAACAGATGAGGTCCATTTAAACTGAGGTACCTTGAATCTGACAAGTTATCTGGCTAAGCAAGAAATCCTGCTTCGTGGTACAGGCTCTTGTTCAGCTAGGGTTGAATTTAACCTCAGCTCATAAGTACTATACTGAAGGAAGGTCACCTTCCCCTGCATTTAAAATACCAGGCAGGCAGTAATTAATGTGTAAATTAACACACCTGCAGGACATCAGACCCAAAGGACCAGACTGAGGCTTTAAGACAAGCTGATTTGTCTTGTCTTGACAGTCAATATGTATAAGGGGAGAAGGGGGCCATTGGTTCTACCTTCCTCTCTGGGACCGCCAGAGGCTTCCATTTGTTGGCTTTGAGCTGGTGCAGCTCGTCGAACTTGAGGCTGATGTTCTCAATGGACAGCTGAAGCATATCCCAGAAGCCAGCCAGGTCCTGTGAGATGGGCCTCGGATTGGCGTTGGGGTTCTAGGTGGAGGCGGGGGGACAGATTCAGAGATTTACTGTGTGCTGTGGGAGGAGCCTACCATCACTGTGTAAAGGCTGTGGGAGGAGCTTAACATCATACTGTAAGGGCTGTGGGAGGAGCTTCACATCACATTGTATTAGCTGTGGGAAGAGCCTCAGCATGTTGTATTGGCTGTGGGAGGAGCCTCAGCATGGTGTATTGGCTGTGGGAGGAGCCTCATGTCACTCTGTATGGGCTGCGGAAGGAGCCTCATGTGACTCTGTATGGGCTGAGGGAAGAGCATCATGTCACTCTTTATGGGCTATTGGAGGAGCCTACGATCACTGTGTAAGGGCTGTGGGAGGATCCTCACATCTCACTACAGGCTGTAGAAAGAGTCTCAGCACTTTCTAAGGGATGTGGGTGGAGCCTCCCTCGCTCTCTACGTGATGTGGGTGAAGCCTCACATTGTCCTCTATGGCCCAGGGCTGGAGCCTCCCTATACGTTATTAGCATATCGACGCACTGCTCACCAGGTTCTCCTCACAAAGCTCTCGGAACTGCTGGAACTTCTGTGACATAAGCAGCTGGGCGCTGCCCACCGCACTCCGGATCTTTCCCAGGACTGGCAATGACACACAAATGCACATTAACAGGCAGACACTCACTCCCAGACAAAAGAAACCAGATCAGACAGAGGACCATGCTGGCTAACATCTATAATATACTATTGAAGATTACTTTGTGTTCTGAGTCAGTATTAATGTGTTAAGTGTGTAAAGAGATGATTAATTCTTAAATGATCAGAGAAAGATAATCACACATTATTAAACTCGTCATTAAGAAATATGAATGGATACGGGGGGAGACATTGTAATGATGCATCACTGAGTTATGTGGGGTGGGGGGGTGTGGGGGGGTTGTTCTGAAGTATCCATTAAGGCTGACATTACCAGGCAGACAGGCTAAATGGAGGGGGTGTGTTTCTGTAACATGATCACTGGGGTCATGGGTAGGGTTTCCTGTAGATGTATGCGCATGTTGGTGTGGAGAATTTTTTAAAGCCTTTGCAGCAACATTACAGACAAGTCCTTTTAGTAAATTTAAGCGGAAACAGATCACTGCCAAAGTGGAGGTCGTAGTGTGTGTGTGTGTGTGTGTGCGTGTGTGTGTGTGCGTGTGTGTGTGTGTGTGTGTGTGTGCTTTTGACCGCATGCCTCTCACACATTTATTTTTTGATCTCTGTATGGGACACTTGCTGTTGCCTTCTCTTCATTTGTGTCCCATGTCAGGTAGGGTTCAGGCATCGGGGTGGGGAGACAGTTGGCTGACAAAGGTGGCAGGTTGAAAGGGTCAGATGTCAGGAGGGGGCAGAGATGCCACTGATACCCTCACCTCACTGGCAGATCCAAGACCCCCCCCCACCTACACACACAACGTTATTAACTCTGAGCCAACCCACAGCCTGCTATCATAGGATTAACGAGACGTCCCCTGTCTCCCAAGCTTGGAGGATGGGGGGGGGTGTGGGGGGACTGTCCACTGGCACAGAGACCCAGACACCACTAACCAGGAGAGCCGGAGGCTGGGAATAAAGGGTTTCAGTGACCTCATAGTTTCACAGACCGTAAGAACCGGGACTCCAATTACAGCACTCCCAGAGACTTCAGATGGAGAGATATGCTGTGACACATGAACTGCTACTCTGTCAGAGTACGTTGAGTTTCTCTTGGGCTGAGCAGTACTAATGCCTTGACAGGTAGACCTAAAAGTTAATGGTTTGTTTAGGTGATAACTGTCAACGGTGCGATGGAGAACATGTTGAAAGCAGGTAGATATACCTTCCCAAAAAAGGCCCTCCAGACTTCGAAAAATGTGTGACAGGAAGACAAAAACACAACATATATAAATGTAAAATGGTGATGTCATAATGGGTGTGTGATGTCATCATCGCAGGACACTGACTCTCATCTGGCAGGTCGTTCTCCAGCTCATCCTGCTGCATCTGGCGGCACCAGCCCTCCATGCGCTCTGTCTCCGCCCGCAGCAGCTTCAGGAACCAGTGTCCGTCCCGCTGGCATACATAGGCTTGCGTGGCCTCGTTGGGGTCATCCTCCACGGCGTCGATCCAGGGGTCCGGCGGCGGCAGGATGGAAGGGTCGAAGCCCACGTCGCTGTCATCATGGCCGCCCGCTGCAGGGTAGTCATCGTCTGCACAGGGGTGGTAGTGGTTGCCCGAGCCCTGGATGCTCACTGTAGAGGTGCCAGCATCACGGGATCGCTGCCGTGGGATGGGGCCCGACGAAGGCGGTCCTGCCACCGGGGTGTCGACCAGCCCGCTGAGCGCCTCCAGGTGGTCCAGGTCGGCCTGTACAGCCGTGGTCACACTGTCGGAGCGTGTCAGCCGCCGATAGCTGCCGAGCACAGTGGGCACTGTTAGCTATCTTTGCTAATGTGCTAACACCAAGCCTGCCTTTCTTCTGCCTGCAGTTCCACTCGTTCTCCTACATAAAAAGCCCCTTGACCCTGCGGCAACAGCAACAACGTTCTGTGGCTTGGGTTCGAATCCTCACAGTCTCCATCTGTGCCGGAGGGAGATAACAGATTGCACGAGAAAATCAAATGAGAAGATGAGAAAATCAGCTTGAACAGACAGCGGTCCTCTGTGGCCCTGACTGGTTGACAGAATGGGAAGGGGGGTGTCCACACAGTCTTCCCGCAAAGGCAGACAAGTGCCCACACATACATGCATGACTCTTAGCTGGGGGTTAAGTTACGCTCAGGACTTCTCAAGAGCTGTCACTGTATCCCACACCAACATGCAGAGACTGAGACTCCCTGGTAGCTGTGAGGAGGGCTTACCTGGGGGGGCTTTATGGCACATCTGTTCCGAGTCAAGGCCGTGCACCACACTGAGTGCCCCAAATGCAAACATACACACACAGCTGACAGGAGGCAGCTGGTCACACTGTCTGTTAACAGTGTGCATTTTAGCGCTGGGGTGTAACGGCCAGCGGGGGGGTGCTCATAGTTTCCCGGCGGACTGGTGCTAACCTCACATGTGACACCACCTTCCTTAAAGATGCTTTTCTCATCCCTTATCCCTGATGATGGGGGGACGAGGGACGCTGCACAGAACCAGAGGGCAGCTGGGCCATCAGAACCACGGCAAACAAAGTGGAGGGCCATAGTGCATCAAAGCTTCCCAGCCAGAACATTCCACGACCTGGTCAGATAACGGAACCAGACTGAAAGGCTAGAAACCACAACTCCCCTGAACCTCAGGGGCATGGATTCATCCAGAAACACACAGAACCGGCAATGTGGACCGCAGCTCGAGACCAGGAGAAGAGTAACTGCCAGATATTCTTGTCTAATTAAATAATCAGGTGATCACCCTCCCCCCCCGATTAACTAACTTATCCTGCCCCTCATTTGTCAGATCAGCATCCTGACCTGTCCATGTGAGGTTCTCATCTTAAGTTATCCATCAGTTTTTTGCTTTGCTATGCAACCCCCCCCCCTCCGAAAAGCGAACACCACCCCCATCCTCAGGTACTTTCCCTTCCTACAACATACTGTTCTCCTCTAGTTGGTAGTGTATTCAAATTGAATGCTCCTCCTTCTGTATGTTTTTTGCATTATATTCTATTCATGTGTGTCATTTCACTATTCAGTTTATATTTACATAGCGCCTTTTAAGGCAGGTACGCCACATGCTCACCAGCGCTCCTCCACCTGGATCCCCACCGACTGGAACCGACAGTGCTCCCCTGCACCTAGAACGTCATCAGGGCTGTCCACCTGTGGGGGGGGGGGCATCAATAACAGAATGTTTGATTTAGAAATGTTAGACAAGTGAAGACCATAAAGTTTGTGAGATTTAACCAGTAAGCTGTCTTGTGATTTTTGTTTACCCTTGTTCAGAGCGAGAGAGATAGCACACCTGAAAACTGCCCTTCAGCTTCGTTAACTTATCAGCATAATATAATTACAGCCTGCGTTTCAGTGCTGGGTTTCTGCTCTGGCTATACAGTACACATGTAGCCTCCACCTTCTCCATTAAATGACATGCAACTGGAAAAATGTTTAAAATAAATATGATGTCAGTATGACTATCAAAAGATCTGTTAACTCTATTTCTGTTGAGAACCGCAGACTTCACATGTGGAAAAATAGGCACTACGCCGAATCTCTAGATGAGACGCCGCTGCAGTGAGGCATGAACCGCACCCCAGATGCACGTCTCACGCAGGCAGTGCAGCTCTTTTGACCTGCTAACATGGGCACCGAAATGAAAATCAACACGTTCCACAGCCGCTGACTGAATTCCCATCTCCATCCTCACTGTATTCCAATCCCATGAAGACCATGTGCCAGACCCCTCCTCTGCCCACATCAGCCCCCCCCACTTCAGGCCCCACCCTTACTTGGATCCCGATGGAGAGGCACTGGCTGCGCCGCAGCGCATCCTTCTTGCCGTCCTCGCTGAGCTGCGTGACGGTGGACGCCGTGGCGGTGATGGTGACAGTGCTGCTGCTAACGTGCTGGCTGGGCGGGCCGTGCACCTGCGCGTTGGCCGCCTCGATGGCCGCCGTCAGTGCCTTCATGCTGTCGATGCTCTCCGTGGAGTCGCTGAGGCGTGACTGGCTGTCGGTACGCCCCCCTGACCGTTCGCCATAGGCGTCCTGCGCCGACTCGGTGCTGCTCTGCGTCGTGATGGAGATGAAGGGCTTGGTGGCAGCGGCAGCGGTGCGAGGGGGCACCGGGGGCGGGGTCTTCTTGTAGGTGGTGATGCATGATGAGACTGGGGGGGGGTGGGGCAAAATTCAGGTAATTGTGGGATACGCTGGGAGGACTGGATAACAGTAGGAGACATGCATGAGGTAAAACCAGTCTGAGGTAGAGTCATGAAATGCCCCCCCCCCAAAAAAAAACCAATCAGCTTTCAGCTAGGGCCAGTGGCCCTGTGTCTGCCCCCCAGCACATTGTCCAGAGATCGGTCTATGAAGCCAACAGAGCTTGTGTATTCATTCAACTTGAGTCTGAGTCCCACAGCCCCGCCCAGGACCTCCCGCAAGGGGTGTTAATTTGCCAGCGGCTGTTTAACGGGACTTCGGGAGATCAAAGCGAAACGGGAAACGATATCGTCTGCCGCCACCCCTTGGAGCAGTCTGGGAAGGTGGGGGCTCTCGCTTACAAGGGGATGAAAAACATCTCACCCATGTGATTACCTTACCACAGGTGACGCCCATTTCCTGTCCTCCTGGGGGCCTAGCCCTTGGCCCGCATATGCTGGAGCTCACAAGCCAAGGCTTGCATCTATGGTTTCCCGCGGGTCTTTACAAAGGCAGAGCCCTGCAGGTACATGAGTTATGCTCCTGGTCAGCAGGGGGTGCAGTGGTTAAGGAACTGCATCTGCAAGATGAACTGTTCCAAAAATGGGGATGTCGTTGGTTCCTAGGAGGACCTTAAATGCTTAGCTGGAAATAGATGGTAAGGTATGTGTGTGATCTAGTTTGCAAGGGATCCATAATGAAGGCAATGATTAATAACCGCTGATGTTCTGAGGACCCTGACGAGGAAGAATTCTAAATATTTGGCCTGAAGACTAGTTAATTAGTTAATCTAATAAATAAGACTGGTGATAAAGTAAAAGAAATGAGGTGGGCTTCCAGGGTTAAGAGGAATAGAGAAGCCCAGATGGGTCGGAGTGAGGGGGGGGGTTGGTAATTAAAGCCATGCGAGTATGGAAACCAAGCTAAAACCACCAGTGAAAGAGCCTAATGTTTATTGGGGAGGGGGGGGGGCAAGCTTGCCCGGTGTCCGAAGAGTAGGAGTAGGGGGTGGTAACACGACCCAGGCAGAGCTGCTGAGTGGCCCTCCTAGGAATACCCCCCCCCAGAAAAAAACCTGACAAATGCAGACAGTCTGGCAGCCTGGTGAGACAAATACGTCCAGTGGGGGGGGAGGGGGGGTCTTCCAGAGGATTTAAGACAGGAAGCCCCGCCCATGAGCCATGCTCCCGCTACAGGCAGCCGGCAGCGTTACCGTGGTGATGGTCAGGGATGAAGATGCCTCCTACTCAGCTCAGGAGTGTGAATAGCTGAGCCGTAGAAAGACCCTGAACCCTGACCCCCCTCCCCCCACCACTACCCCAAGTGGAGGAAAAGCAGGTGACTCCCATTTCCACTCATCACGTTTCCCCTGTCAAGGGGGACTGGCTCTGATCGGCTGCCTGTTCCTCCGCCCCCCCTCCCCCAGGCCCGACCTCAGAAATCCAGGAAGGGGAACAGCTTTGGGGGGAGCTGACAGGCTGAATGCAGCTGGGGGGCGAAGGGTTGGGGTACAAGGGATGTTTTGTGGGCTGAGGGCCGGAGGCCTGTGTAATACCAGCACCATGGTAATGGCAGTTCTGCAGCCCCGCCCACTAAGGGCGGCGTGTTTACCGTCACTGTTTACTCTCTTTCTCTCTCACCTCCCACCACTGACTCTGTGTCTTACACACTAACCAGCTCGCCATCGTCCTTCACGACACGTGAGCAGCAGCAAGCAGGAGATCCAGGCCCCCCCCATCAAACAAGAAAAGGCCAAACCCACACAGCCCCACCACCTCTGTGACAAGTATTGGATGCAGGTGGCACAGTGGTTAATTGCATGCCCCAAAAGCTACAAATTATAAATGTCTGAAACATAAATATAGTAAACAGTTATCACAACTACAAAGCATATCTGTTTGAACCATCTAATATAAAAGAAACAAAAACTCTCATAACTCTGGCTCAGGTGCAGTTTCTGCACCCCTTTATAAATTACTTGGTGGAATCCAAATTTTACTTTGGATTTAAATTTTTGAGTCTTTATAATTTAAAAATACCGGGTCACACAAATGTCAATAAGGCTAAAAATTTTTATATGGCTAAAAATGTATAAACAACTAAAACGTGAGCAGTAAGAGGTGCAAAACATGTGGACTTGGAGGTGCGGGGGAAAGGGACACCTGGCCGGAGGGGGGGCCGGCCAAGCCACAATCTGACAAGCCCACGGGCCGTGACTTTGCAGGGATTCTTTCTGCGTCTTGCTTAGATAACAGCCAAACAGACTGTAATATAAACTCAGTGACACCGGAACCGTTTAGCCTGCAGCATGTTTTTTTTCCATGAACGCAATACACTTTTCTCCGGCATGCTTGCAACACCCCTAGTGACTATGGCTGGTACTGCGGGGGGGGCGCAGATGAATGGCTCGGAGCTGCGTTTTCTGTAGAGCCGTCTCTCTCCGAAGCCGCCTGTGTGCCAAACCCGTGACCTAGCTGTCCTGCGATTTTCTGCGAACCTGAAACCAGGTATTCCCACCCCCCTCCCTTTGACGCGACATGGCCCCCAGGAGACAAAGGGGCTCAGTGTGAGGGAGTGATTGATGCCCGGGGGAGGAGGCATCAGGATCACTCTTATCTTCCTCACCTCTGACCTGCGTTTCCTTAGCATGCTGGGGGGGAGGGGTGCAGAACTAAAAAGACTTCCTGGCTCTGGGTTGACCTTCTGGAAGCCTCCGCCACATATCGACCGGGCGGGTATTGAGGGAGGACCACTCAAACTGCTCTGTTGAACATGTCCAAGGTTTTCCAATCCATCCTGCCTTAACCAGATTACCAGGTCTGTGATTGTTTCCTTCTGCCATGCTTCCTTCTGCAAGAGTCCCATGTCCACATGCACAGCCTTGAGGTGCTTTTCTGCCCCATGTTCAGTACCTTTGGTATGGTACTTTCAGAACTTTCCCTTTTCCATTGACATCCGATAGAGTAACAGTACCAAAAGCTCCAGTAACCAAAGTACCAAAGCATCTGGGGTCCTTTTTTGGTACTTTGGGGTGGGACTTACAAACGTGTTCATTGTTAACTTGTTTTACAAATAGCCTGTCTCTGAAACACAATATATCCGCCATCCTGAATAAGCTTACGAACTCAGAAAACAACAAAGCAAGAAAAAGGTAATAAGTTAGTATGCGTGGACAAATTAAGAGACCCAAGCTTTATTGCAATGTGGTCTGAAGAACCAGACAACGACCTGCACAGCGTGACAAGAAATAAAAGTATTTCCTATAATACAAGGGCTGCACAATACTGGAAAAAATTCTAATATCACAGTGTGATTTTGCTGAAATATTGGGATATGTATAAAGCAAAAAATGGAGTACAAAATAAATTGCTCACAATCCCATCTAGGTGTGATTTAAACAGTAAGTATGAAAATGATTCTGATTAGCTCAGAGAACACATGCAGAGCTCCGGCACAAGCAGTGGCTGTAAACATTAAATTGATTTTTTAAACATATACAGACACTCCCCGGGTTACAATGGTCTGTGTTATGATATTTTGAGTTTACGATGGGTAAATGTTTTTCACTTTCAGTGTATCATTTAATAAATTACATGACATATTCAACATTTTACTATAAAATAGACTTTGTGTTAATGATTTTGCCCAACTGTAGGCTAAGTGTTCTCAGCATGTTTAAGGTAGGCTAGGCTAGGCTATGATGTTTGTTAGGTTAGGTGCACTGTATTAAAAGGCATTTTCACCTTACGATATTTTCACCTTGCGATAGGTTTATTGGAACATAACTGAATGGTAACCTGTGAGAGGCTGTACTAGATAAGGAACAATCATTAAAATTGCAATGCTTGCTAAGTTTTGCTTCCTATGACAGAGTAAAAGTGTTTTAATTAAACTTAAACCCCCTGCACTACAATATCTGCACAGTATGATGGTATGAAAAAACCTGATCTTAATCTAGCTGACTGGCGAAGTAAGAATTGCATGTGCATAACATGCGATGTTGGTATTAATATCGCACGTCGTCTAGCCGTATAAAATACAACAGCCATTTTGCGAATTCAGTACAAAATACCCCGCCTCACGTCGTGATGTCATCTAGTGCTGGTACCAGTTTTTACGCCAGTGGAAAACCAACACTGTGAAGTACCATACTTTCGGTACTTTCTCGAAGTACCAAAAGTACGGTGCCGGGTGTGGTGGAAAAGTGCCCTTAATTCACTCCGTAAGACCAGAAACCAAATCCCTTAGGAAACAACCCCAGTCTGTTATCTTCTCCAGCCCTCGTCCTTATTTTCAGTTGGGCTGGATTTCCAAAGCAAGTGGGTCAGTCATCGTCAGCTGTCATTTTCCTTTCACTAACTATCAAGGCCTCTAATTGGATTTTAAATGACAGGGGTTAAAGTTGGGCTCTGGCTTGGGCATGGTGGTTCCAGCCAGACCATAGTGGCTCATCCAATCAAAAGCTTGGGTCACCCAGATGCTGACCAATCAGAGAATGTTGTTTTTATAATTAATAGGAAGCAAACAAGCTAATTTTTAAAGAGACACTCTTTGAAGTCTCCTAAAAAGTTTGGAAAGTCTGCCCATCGGCCCGGGCATGGTTAATCACCACCCACATGCTGATGGTACAGTTACAGATGTGAGTCATGCCTGACTCGACAATGGTAAACCTTCGCTCGGTAACTGAAGCACAGAAAAAAGGCCCCCAGGGCTGCCCTCCGTCTGCCTGATGGCGTGATGCCTCTGAAATCTGACCCTGTCATCCTGGCACAAGCGAGACAGCCAGGCAGGGCTGTTTCCCAGTGAGAGGAGGAAATGGAGCAGTATTGAAAGCAGGACCCTGAAGTGGGCCCCCACACAGCTGGGGGATATCAGGGGGCTAGGCCTGTCTTTGGGGCTGTCACCTGCAGGTGGGGGATGGGAGGTGGGGGTGCTGAGGGTGGACTGGATCCACGCTCCCCTCCCAGCCGATGAGTAAACAGAAAGACACACACGCACAGAGTGTAAGTAAAAACACAGACATCACAGGAAGTTCGCTCGCTAGGACTTGGTGATACATTATATTAAAAATGAGTCCCGATCGGATTCGGCTCTCTGGCAGGGGGCACAGCTGGCAATCGAGTGCCTGCAGCTTCCCAGAGTGACAAAGGGGGGCCCCTTCTGGAGAGCACCCCAACCATCCCGCCCAGCTGTCAGCTAAAGCCTGGCCCGGGGAGGGTGTTGTGAGGAAGAGAAAGGGGGAGACCAAGAGAGACGGCTGAAAACTCTGAGCTTTACTGACTGACCCCAATAATGGGGAGGGGGATAAGATCAGGTGGCTTTTAGTTCCTGTCTTAACATTCCTGCTCCTCGCTGAGCAAACAAGCCCCCCCATGCTTCTATGCTTTACAATCCTCCCCGCCCACCCCCCAACCCCGTCCCCCACTCCCTCTGGTAGGCAGATCCTGCGAGAATGTAGCCTGATGGATTTTAATGCTTTATCCCAGCCCCCTCACTCTACGCTGACGGACTCCTAAACAGTCCAAACTTGAGGCCTCCATTCCGGTAATGACTTCTGAGTAATTAAGTTAATTAGTCAGTAATAAAGTGAATCATTGGCAGTAGCAGAGACTGGTGAGCAAATGGAGCAGGCGGTTCGACCCGAGACTGAGCACACTGGCTAAACGGGCCACCACAGCAGCCGCATGGCTGTAATCCCAGTTGGCCCTTATCTGTGCTGCGTTATCCAATGACATGCCATGGCTACAGTCTGACCATTATTCCAGCTGTGACGCAGTTGTACTGTGATCTTGTCTATGTTTCTCTCTCTCTTTCTCGCTCTCATTTTTTGTTTCCCAACACTATCCGCCAGCCCTCTTCCTAGCCACGTTAAGAGAGGGGCTGAACATATGGCCTGGGGCCTGTTCCTTTTATCACAAAGCTGGAGGTGGCACCCGGCTCCCTGGCTGTCTTGCGACGGACCGAACTTTAAACCGGGCCTTGCTGGAGAGAACAGCAGTGAGGAGAACTTGGTGAAAAAATGTATTATAAGTATTTCAACAATTATCTGCCACGTTTACTCAAAGCGAAAGACGGCTACTGATACAGCTGGCAATGATTATGGAGGGAATTCAGCTTTTAGGCACCTTTGTCTGTCCGGAAGCCGCTGGTGCGCCACCTGCCATTAATGGGGGGTTTAATAAACATCACAAGTGTCCGTCCCTAGGTGCTTCTGGAATCAGCTGGGCCCAAATTTCCTATAAGCAATGTTTCGATTTGTGTTTTTAAGGCTCTCCACACCGGCAATCACTATAACTGCAGCTGGCTTCCCGAACTCCCGCCACAGAAGGACCCGGGTGGTGCATTTCTATCTGCGCCAGCGTAACCTCTGACCCATACACCCCCGCCACCCCAGCCCCCGTCAGGCTACGCTCTCTCGCACATTCCTGCCTGCCCACTGAGGGCTCCTCACCCGTGAACCACATTCTTGGCCCATACTACCCCCGCCGCGCCAATTCTGCGAGAGTCGTCCAAAAATTCACCTCACCCGAAAGCCAAACCCAGCCCCCTCTACGCCGCCCCCCCCAGCCCAAAGACAGGATGATACCCCTTATGAACACAAAAGTGAATCAGACTGCCAATGGAAGACATCAGTCCACTCTAATCCACCCCACCCCAGCTCTGTAATAGTTTTCTTCTGCCTGCTGCCCTTCTGGAACAGCTCCAGGCCTGATGGGGGGATGTAGGGGGTAGGGGGTGGAGTGTAATTAGGGCCTTGCTGGGGAGACTGAGCCACCCACTAATTCTGCCACTCCTTCGCAGGAAGCGGGAGATTAATCCACCCACCCAACATGCTTCCGGAATAAACCACGTGCTGTGAAAATGGAAAGCCCCTTTTCCTTATGGTTCAGCAGTGGTGGTGGACAGACGGTTGGATGCGAGCCGTAAACAGTTGCTAAAGATCGGGCGTGGGTAAAAGGGGCCCAATGGTGCCCCTGCACAATGCCTGCGGGTCACCACATTTCCCAGGTGCTACACATAAAAGCCGTCAGACAAAACTTTAACTGCCCGCCTTTCTGTGTTCAGGACCCGGGGTGGTTAAAAGAGCATGGGGGGACATGGACCTCAGTGTGAAAGAGACACCCTGCTACAAGATTGATCAGCTTGGCTCCATCTCCCCAAGGGGGATGGTAATTCCAGGGCAGAGGATGAAATGCTAAGACAATGGATTACTGACTGTGTCTCTTAAGCGCCACACTGAGCCCCCCCCAAACTCCACAATCAGGGTCATGCTGATACATCTGTGGGGGCAGCACCCGGACCCCTCCCCTGCATTGGTGTTTTGGGTAGGGGTAGGGGGGTCATGACCGGTCATTCCATGTGGGTGGGAGCGAGCCATGGGGGCGGTGCCTCACTCTGGGATTCGACAGCACCCCCTCACGCTGCATGTTCTTAGCACAATACTAACCACAAATTCCAAAAGCCCCTCAAGAAATAACACCCCCCACCACACAAAGTCAAAGTTTCCCAGGACAAAGGGAATGTACTTAAGCCTCACCCCATTTCCACCAGTGTGGGATTTGAAGATACTCCGGGTGGACAAACTGCGGTGTGGAACAGGTTAATAACACACCCACACCCACACACACACACATGCACCAGCAACGCGCCTGAACTTTACAATAGTGAGGGAATGGCACGCCTCTGCTGCCCCCTAGTGGGCATCCGTCACGGTGTTTTCTCACACAACCATTAATATGAAGTATTTCACTACACTGAAGTTAATGAAGTGTAATATAAAAACGACCTTGTAGTCTGCAGAGCCAAAGTGATGCTCCTTTGCATCCTAATCTTCCTGCAGCGATTAGGGCAGGCGTGTCACTGTGTCTGAGTCTGGTGGTGACCTACAGATAATCAGTGACTATCACTCTGGTGAGCGTGCAGGTCGACGTGTTGGTTAGTCAACCTGCCAAGTGGCGCTTGAAGGAGCCTTGGCGTGTTTGCTAAAGGCACGTCCGGAAATGAGCAACGGTTTACACAAGGGGAGATGACGTGAGAGCAGATGAGGGCTGGCACATCGTCGTGGGAAACGGTGAGCTGGTTTGAGCAAGCTGCCACAGCCTGCTTCCTGTTAGACCAGTCCTTTGACAAAAAAGTGATATGTGTACTGGGAAAGAGATCACTGCCATGTTTTACGTCACATGCCATTCTGTTATCCAAGTACTGGGTGTTTTCAGGGAAATGCAGGCTCCCTCTAGTGTTCATTAATAAGTACTGCAATTCATAAGATAGATTTGCAACCACTTGAACCAATGCCAGGTTAAAAAAATGTGTTATTCAAACAAAGAATTACTGCCTTTAGTTTACACAAGGACTCATTCATATGCGTATTTAGGAAATGGGAATTGCTTGTTATTATTAAAAACACATTCATTATAATTATTTGGGTGTAAGCATGTTTACATTTTATTTAAAAAGTACAGATAATTAAAACTTGAGCCTATGCAAGTGCATATTGCATATATCCATCCACTCATTAATGAGAATTTTGTCTAGCAAATCACCAAGATTTGTATTTTATCCAATAATAGTCACAGAAATTTGGATCTTATCCAGTCAAAGTGTCAGGGATCTGAAGTTATTCCAACCACATTCTGGGGCTGAAAGGCTGAAAGGCAGGCCCCTCTCACCCTCCTTTCTACCCACCTAGGATACCAGTCTGTCAGGAGGCTCTTACACGCACACACACACACACACACACACACACACAGAAAGTCATCCAATACTATCATTCTCTAAGTGCAGTTTCAAGTAACACACAATTTTCCTGGCCGAAGGAGACCATGGAGTGAAACAGTATGAGTATGGGGGATGGGCGGAGGGGGTTACCAATCCTACCCTGCGACCCCCACATTCAGAAAACCACCTTGAGGCTCTTAAGGGAAACTGTCCCACAAGGAGCTGTGATCTAATCGCTGCAAGAGGCCGGTTCAGCTGCACCGGGACGGCAGCGATGGCCACATTTACAAACTGCTGCCCAGTGCTGCCCAGCGCTGCCAAGCTTCTGTGTTTATGGGAAAACACAATAAATCACAGCCGCGTGGCACGGATGCTGCCAAAAAGCACATCTTTTTTTTAACAAACTGGGCGGACAGCAAGGGGAATCCATATCACTTACGGGAGAGTCTCCCCACAAACCCCCGCAGTTTGGCTTCGTGTGAAATGCCTGCAGATGGTCTGTATCTGCGTAGGTGGCCAGCTTGGGATGACGGGGTAGGACTAACAGATTACCACTAAAACCCAGGGGGAGGCGACAGACACAGCAGAAAGGCATCATCAGCAGCAGCAATTCTAGGATTCTTTAACATAGAGGGACCAACTTTATCATTAGCCAATTACATGTTTTGAATCTGTGAGTGACAGGAAAGCGAGCAGTCTTGGGGTCAATCAGCTTTCAGCTTGGAGCTGGTGCCTCTGTGGCCCTGCCCCTAAATGCACCCCCGATCGTTGGCAATTAAACATGACGTGGAGAAGTGAGGCTAATGGTTGCAATATGGTTCCCCGGGACACACCAGCATCCTGCCCAGGGTGTCCCCTGACATGCTCCCCGTGACGCACCAGCATCCTGCCCAGGGTGTCCCCTGACATGCTCCCCGGGACGCACCAGCATCCTGCCCAGGGTGTCCCCTGACATGCTCCCCGTGACGCACCAGCATCCTGCCCAGGGTGTCCCCTGACATGCTCCCCGGGACACACCAGCATCCTGCCCAGGGTGTCCCCTGACATGATCCCCGGGACACACCAGCATCCTGCCCAGGGTGTCCCCTGACATATTCCCTGTGCAGCTTGGAATTAGGAACCCAGATACACTGAGAAAGATAGATGGATGGCCGTTCTAGTATCTCGGTATTTTTCTGATCTGTTATTTATCTCTCATGATTCAAGTTTTTTTATATCATTTCACAGCAGCAGCATCGAGATGAACTGTCCTATATTTCTTTGTGTATCCAGATCCAGGAGTGTGAAATCCCAGTGAGAGTCGGGCATGGAGGCGGGGCTGTCTGTCAACTTCCTCTGATTGGCAGAGGCATGCTGGATGGTTTGGACAAACTCATGGATGGATTGACATTTATATCACAGTGGCACACATCTGTCTGTGTGTGGTACCTGCCAAGAGCTCCACTTTCCCCTGGCAGTCTGGAGCCATGTGGCAGAGGGTGGCGGTCTCTCTAGAGTGTTATTGTGTGAGTGTGCCCCCCCTCCCCCACAGGCCTAACTGGATGGATACTGTTTACATACTATGTATGTGTACACAGGAGCGGATTTTTTGTTTTCAAGACTCCACTCCATATGTCCCACAGTGTAGTAACTGTTTGTGGCCAACAGGGGGCCCCCATACAACCACGTGGTTTGCTGGTAAGTGTACATGTGCTGTATAGAAGCCTCTCTCCCCAATGCAAACCCAAACACAGCTGGCGCTGTTGTGGACTGTGTGGCCCATGTGCCCCCCCGCCTCCCCGGTCTCCTTGGGGTCACTCTCGGTCAGACTGGGGTGTGGAAAAGGTCCAACTGCACTCCCGGTCTGACACGCCCCATCTGCCCATGCATTCCCACCCCAGTGGTGGCCTCTGTGTCACCCCGTCGGCGGGCTCAGTGATGATGCCCGAGACCCCCTAGTGCCCCCCACAAGTCTGTGCAGGCTGTCCAGGTCCCCAGTGATGGAGGGCGACAGGTGGGGGGTGGGAAGAAGCCAGAGGGAAAGTGAAGAAGTAAATATAATCAGGCGGACAGAGTTAGAAACCAGAATCCAGCGGGGGGGCTTCCATTACCGCTAACGCCGTTACACAGGGCTAGGAGTGCTAGCAGAAACTGGGGACCGCAATCATATCTGTCTGAGAAGGAATAATAATAATAATAATAATAATAATAATAATAAAAACAGTAGGGATCCAGCAGTTAATGCAGCTAATAATAGAAATAATAATACTGACTCTCAGCGTGGTGGCTTGGTGGGCAGTGCTGTAGCTCCACACCCCCAGTCAGTGTGTGTGTGGAGTTTTCATGTTCTCCACATCTGGGTACAGGTCTCATAATGAGATCCAAAGACAGGCAGTCAGGCCCCCTGGCATCTCTAAAATGCCCATTTTTGTCTGTGAGAATGTGCGTTTGCCCTGCCATATCCTGGCATAATAATAATAATAATAATAATAATAATAATAATAAATAATAATAATAATAATAATAGCTAATGGTAATCGATGGT
>JAAGVU020000078.1:15850842-15876140 GCA_011763525.2 Mormyrus iriodes | reverse complement strand
TTGTCTGTGAGAATGTGCGTTTGCCCTGCCATATCCTGGCATAATAATAATAATAATAATAATAATAATAATAATAATAATAAATAATAATAATAATAATAATAGCTAATGGTAATCGATGGTGACAAGTTAACACCTATATGTATTATTATGCTATACATTTTCCCCATGTAAAGGCTGTTCTCAGTGGAAAAATCCACGCAATGAAGTTAGGACCGTGCACGGATAGTGAGAGGCCGCGTCGCTGGCGGCACCGCCTCTGTCAACTCGCCCGGGGTAATCCTTGCAATATTTATTATTACAGATTTATACAATATTTGAGCCTTCTTATCGCCCTTAAGAGAGGACCCCCATAAAACGCCAGACGCCTCTGCATACACACACACCTGCCGGCCCACATCAAGCCCAGCCCACCAAAATAGCCCGAGGATCCGCGGAGAGGTTAGCCTAGCAGTGATAGCCGGCTCCACCAGCCCGGCAGCCCCACTCGGCGTCAGCCTCCTGCCCATCGGGGCGACTTCATGCTGAGCCGTAATTCCCCACAACTTAGAGGTAGAAACCGGCACCAAGGACACTTAACCCCCTCCCCTCCGCCCCGCCCCCGGTCCCAGTGCACAAGCAGAACTAGGGCAACTGATACGTGAAAATTAAATATTCTTATTCTTAAGCTCTTAAGCTTATTAATCAAAGTTGACATGAATATAGCTTTTAAAATTATATAACTTTTATTTAACCGTTCCACTTCACTCCTGCTATTTCTTTATATCCAAATTTCAAGTAATTACATTCCTTGCTGCCAGTGTCACAGTGCCTTTAATAATAATACATCGTGTGTGTGGGCTATATAAGCGTATGCCACAACAAAAAAATAATAGCTGTTATTATGAACATGAAATGTGTTTTATATATCGAATAAACATAAAGCAGACAATCATTAAGACCTCCGCTCCCCGGCATGGGGGAAATGTGGCAAAGCGGGCTGGGAGTGTGTGTCGGTCCCGATGGCTGCAGGCATGAGTAAGCATTACGGCAGCGGCGGGCTGTTTCGGGGCTGGATCCCTAAAGCCTCACCGGGACCGTACCGGACGCGCCGCGCAGTGAAACGGCGGAGAGGCGCTTTACTTACGAAGGCGGATCCAGCTGTCACACATACCCTCTAATCTGCGCGAAAACGGGCAAAAAAGGGGAAATATATATAAAAAAAAAACGGATAAATACGGCGATCTGGTTTTGGATTCGTCCCTCCGATCGCGCTCTCTCTTTCGCTCTTTTTCTTTCTCCGGCACTCCGGTACGGGATAGCCTCGGTAAGCCGGACAACCCCCGCTTCGCACCCGGCCAGTCGAGGCGTCCACTGCGGACTGCGCTCTGCGATCGTCCCGCCCGTGTTGGGTAATTTCCTCTCCCATCTCATCTAGTAACCAAGCTGACCGTTACCGTCCTACGCCTCTTCCTCTGGGATTAATGAGCAAACGCATGGGGGAAATGAGCAGTAAAAACGTGGCTAAATTTCATACCAGACAGCGGTACAGATAATAACAAACTATTATAATTCTCCGAAATATTCAGTTTATATACTTTAACGTGCACATATTGGCCTACAAAAATAGCTGCCGCGGTAATTATTAATTACAACCAGAGGACTGCGATACAAAATGTTTCCAATGGCAGCTTAAAAAAATCTTTATTCTAAGAATACGCAAAGCAAAAATAACACTAATAACTGAATGAACAGAAATGATTCTACATAAATTCAAAACACACATATGAAAACGGTCACATTCCCTTGTGTATTTTTGTACATATTTACATATTTGTACACCTCAAAGCCCATCGCCCGGGCCATCCCTACCCACCCTGCAGGCAGCGCTGATCGATGTTTTTTAAATTGGTATTTTCAAATCATCAGGAAGGAAAGCATGAGGGGATGACTTCCCCACAACTTAAAAGGCAAAAAAATGCACCTTGCCGAGGAAAATAAAACGGCCCGAGGGACACCAGAGTCCACAGAAAGCTTTGCTAATGTGCGTGACGGACACCATTAATTTCGCAACAGATATTGAGACTCATCTGGCCAGGCAACATTTTTCCAATCTTCCATTGACTGTAGCCTCAGTTTCCTGTTCTTAGCTGACAGAAGTGGCACCTGGTGTGGTCTTCTACTGCTGTAGCCCATCTGCTTCAAGGATCAACATGTTGTGCATTCAGAGATGGTCTTCTGCATACCAAATCAAATCAAATCAAACCAAATCAAACCAAATCAAATCACTTTATTGACACATCATATTGCTGGTACATTAGTACCGTACATATGAGTGAAATTCTTGTATGTAAGCTTCACAAGCAATAACGGCATACAAATATAAGAGATAAAGAATACCTTAGTTGTAACAATTGGCTATTTGAGTTACTGTTGCCTTCCTATCTGCTTGAACCAGCCTGCCCATTCTTCTCTGACCTCTGCCATCAACAAGGCATTTTCGCCAAGAGAACTGCCACTCACTGAATATTTTTTCTTTTCTGGCCCATTCTCTTATAGCGACGGATGTGTGTGAAAATCCCAGTACTTCACTCATACTAGCCTGTCTGGCACCAACAACCATGCCACATCAAAGTCACTTAAATCACCTTTCTTCCCCTTTCTGGTGTTTGATGTGAATGTTAAGTGAAGCTCCTTACCTGTATCTGCATGATTTTATACACTGTGCTGCTAACATATGATTAGGTTAGATATTTGCTTCAATGAGCAGTTAAACAGGTGTCTCTAATAAAGTGACCAGTGAGTGTATATACACAGGTGAGAGTAAAGCCTGGGATCGAACCACAGGGTGAACCATTTATTTGGTGCCTATACAGCATTTTTCAGGGTGGTTAACGGCCTTGGTCAAGGGCCCTGTGACTATCTTGCTGAGCATGGGATATGAACCAGCGACCTTCTGACCATAGTCACAAAACCCCACCCCCAAGCCACACGCTGCCCTCTGTGCAGCAAAGTTGAGCATAAAGCAGCGCATTAATTACTAGGAGGAGTTGCCCCTGGCTTTCTCCCAGCATTGACTGCACTGATGGGGCAGTTGGGGGCGCAGTTTCCATGCACATTACCAGAGTATCATGCAACCCCAGCTGCATGAGTGCAAGCCGAATCCCATCCACCACCAACTGTAATCTAGATGATATGTTAAAGTTATTTAGACAAGTAGACAGACACAGATAGATAGATAGATAGATAGATAGATAGATTTACTAAAACTGAGGGCGTTATAGCAGCAATACAACTATGTAAAAACCATCCAGAGCCCACAGAAAGCTTCGCTAATGTGCGTAAAGGACACCATCACGTGCCTAGCAGCAAGACCTTACGTAGCGGAAAGCGTGATCACCCTCTAGTGGCATTCGAGGGAACTGTCTGCAGAGCTAGAGCACGAGCGTTTTCATTAACACCTCTATTAACACCTTCCCCCGCCAAGTACTGGCACGGGCCAGATCGAGCTTACGTGCGTAAGGTTCGCTATCCTATTGGTGAATTTGGATGTCTATCAAAAAAAACACACTTTCGTTTAACATTCCCGTCAGTTTTATAGTTGTATGTATATGTGTAAGCAAGCAAACCTGGTACTGGACACACATTGGGGAAGGTGGATGGAATATATATACGCACAATATACTTGGTACAAGGGTGTTTTTCAGTTAGGAAATGTTATTCATGAAGAGAGATCAGCTGCACCTATTTTACTGACCCGAACACAAAAATATTACCTTTTAAACTCAACATTGCCTTTTGTTTTGAATCACTGTGAGTAAGATGAATAATCTCTGTAAGATGCCTCTCAAAACAGCGAACCTGCTTTGCAAGGCAGAGCAGATGGGCAGACCACGGTGACTACCACCGGCGTCCTCCGTTTGCTTTCCCACAATCCATCTGCTCTTCAAAGCTCACGCTCTGCTCCCAGAGGTCACGCGAGAGTTTCATTGGGAGCAGAGCTCCTTGTTCAGCGCTGCTGGACACGTAACAGATTCTGCTCTCCCTCTGATCTGTCGATTTCCGTCTCCAAGATGCCAGTCTCAGCATCCTGGAAATCTGCCACCAGCTCATATGGCCCAAATTGAACCCAGGGGCCAATTTATGAAGGACAGGGAGACGCTGTCCAATAGTTTACCGACAGGCATTCGGGGCAGGTGCTTGCTCTCCCTTTAAAATCCACCGTGATGCTGGCGATTTCCTGTAAGCTCCCTGGAAGGAGGACTGCAGTGAAAGGCAATCGGAATCAGGCCCCATGGGGACCATTCCTAATAAGCACAGCGGAAGATGGGACAGGGGACATCTTAAAAGCTTTGGGGAGCCGTGAATGTTTCATGATGCTGAAAAAAAAAAAGAGCATTTCTCGTCTCCTCTGTCCAGGTTGGTTAACTTTAACATCCTGAACTTTAGCGCCTTGCTAGATATTTATTTATCAGCAATTCTAAAAATATCACTCTACTGCACTGCAGGAAGCTCATTCCAAACCGCCGCCAGCCTCTGAGCAAACGAGCGGCTGGCTTCTTTCAGGTCCTTCTCCGGATGGTCCCGTGGGAGACATTCAGAGCTTCCAGTGTATCCGTGAATAATCACCCTTTAGAGCCCAGAACCGTCGGCCCATTTTGAAACAGCCTCCGTAGCTCAGTTAGTAGAATATCAGACTTTTAATCTGATGGTCTGGGGTTCATGTCCCTGGGGGAGGATAGTGTGTTGGTCAGTGGGGTAGAACTCTGGCCCTTATTGTACTAGGGGTGCTGACTGTGTGCTTTAACCCCCCCCCCCCAAGCTTGCTCAAACCAACAAAAGTGTCTCATGGAGAGCAAGATGGGACAGATGAAAAGACTATTTCCTCATGGAAATGAATAAAGTATAACTACTTTATCATAAACAATATCATCAATGCCATCCAAGGGGTGCTGTAGGGGAGGTGTGACTTTATTAGGGTGCAGTGCCCATCAAAAGTTTGGACACACCATGCTGCCTACAAACGAGAGTGATAGTGTCGTGTCACATGACCTGGCCACCTGACCTAAACACAGTAGAAATGATTTTGGAGGAGTTTGACCAGAGAGTGAAGGAAAAGTGGCCAATGATTGCTCAGTCCTTGCTTGGTCCTATATGTAGGACCTCCTCCAGGACAGCTGGAAAAGCATCCCAGGAGGCCATCTCCTGAAACTGGCACAGAGACAGTAGGGTCAGCAGTAGCCAGCTCCAGGAGCAATTGGGGTTATGGGCCTTGCTCAGGGGCCCAATGGTGACATCAGTATTAAACAAATTTTTTTGTTTAATACTTTTTTGGTCAGGGTACACTGTCATATATCTTATTTTATAGTTTTGATGTCTTTATAATTATTTTATGTAGCAAATATTAGAAATAAACCACTGTATGGTAAGTGTGTCCAAACTTTTGACTGGAACCATCCGTCTGAAAACGCCATGTCTCGAATCTCCATCCTCTCCTCTCCTCGCTCCTTTTATTTCAGAGTCAGTTATGCTGAATCGAAATGTTAAGCAGTCTCCACCTCAGCCAAGTCGTTAATTGCAGCCCCGATGGTGCAACAATTCATTTGAGATTCCCTCCGAACGCTTTAATTAAAAACGAATGCGAGTCATGTTTCCGAGAGATATGCATCCCTCATCTGCGTATCCCGCCGCCCCCTTCCAATCCCGCTTTCCCAGTGGATCGTCGCTGTGCAGGCATGCTTACTGTATTTAGTCACATAAATATTAAAATTTTTCACGGAAGATTAAATGTTTTAAGACCAAAAGTCAGTTCGAGGGAAATATTTATTCAAACATTTTATCTTTTGGGATACATTTTATATATACCGTATATATGGATATTTCATTTATACATTATACATACATATATCCACCCCATCTATCTTCTAAGTACTCCCCCTCGGTCAGCGTCAGTGGTATCTATGTATGTATGTATATGTGTGTGTGTTTGTACCGTGCAAAAGTCTTAGGCACTCAAAGAAAATGTTTCAGGCTATTTATCTGGGTAGTAAATGTATATTTACTCTGAAAAAAACTGAATTTAACAATAGTACACATGCAAATTAACAATTCAAAAAAAATTCTTCTGTTCTCCAAAAAGTCACTGATCACTTGTTGGATGAACACCACTTCAGTTCTCAAGCCTCTCCTCAGGGACACCCCAGCCATTCCAAGTATTAGTTAAATATCACTACCAGCTCAATTAATTAATTATCTTAGTTAGTTATATAACTGAATGAGGTACTGATTAGATAAACACAATGTGCTTGTGGTGGAAAAAAAAAAATACACGGGGGTATTGGACGGTTGCTGCAAACACTGGGGAATGAAATGGCTAAGCTGACACATTCTGACAGACATAATATCATAGTTATACAGCAACATGAATGTCATTTAAACAACAACATTTTCCTTGACTGCCTGAGACAGATTGACTGTATGTGTCCAGTAAAGTATATATATACGTATATATATAGAATATCTATATATATCCATCCATCTATATTTATATATATCTACATATGGTAAATAAATGGTGATTTGTGCTTTGACTGCTGTAAATTAAGCTTGGACCAAAACAACCCCCCACCTCTGTGGAAATGCTGGAGCTTATAAAGATGCTCTGTCCCCTTCCAGCTATAGGCTACTTGGGTCTGTATGGCCAGACATTTTTTTAATCACTTTCCTCAACAGTACAACAGCGACAGCCCTGCTGGGATTAAATGCAGCGAACTGCAGTGAGGTTTCCTGTCTGTTGGGAACATTGAAAAGGCTGTGAGCTTCCCAGGTCTGGCAGCATCGCTGGAGGCAGGCAGGCTGCTCAGGAATGCCGGTCAGCCCATCTGAAGGGCCTGATTGCGTCTGTAACTGGCTGTTACACGCCAGGGACCTGCGTCTTGGGAACCGAGGGCATTGATGAGTTTTGAGTAAGGAGGAAAGACGCAGACATCAATGGAGCCCAAGGCGGCACCGATGGCAGCCTGATGATGATCAGAGGGTTCGACCCGAAGCTTGTCTGACGTTTATAGTACAAATTAAGTGGGCCAGGCTGCCGGCATCTTCCTGCGGTCCTCAGTAACCCCCTAACATGCCACTTTTCTCCACCAGGGCTGCGAGTCGATTCCGCTGCCACGTGGCCCGGGTGATGAAGCTGCGAGTCTCCCTGAGACCGTCTCCCTGGCGACCGCGCTTGGCCGGCTCTGCGGTCCGTGTTTAATCTCAGCCGGCTGACTGCGCATGCTGCCCATGGCTCTCTCTCCCTCTCTCTTTCCCTCTCTCTAGCTTTTCTTTCCTCTTTCTCTCTCTCTCTCTCTCTCTCTCTGTCTTTCTTCCTCCCTGTCTCATTCTCTTTCCCCCTCTTTATACCCCTCATCCTCCCCTCTACCTCTTCCTCTCTCCTTCCTGCTCTTTTTTCCCTACTTTCTTTGTCCCTCTCTCCCTTTCTCCTTCCCTATATTTCTCTCTCATCATTTTCTGTCTCTCTCCCCCACTTTCTCTCTCATTCCCCCCACTATATCCCTCTTCCTCCTCTCGACCTTTTTTCCTCCCTCTCTCCATCCCTCTCTACCATTTTTGCTGTCATTCCCTCCCTCCCTCCTCCTCCTTTTCTTTCCTCTTATTTCCTGTCCACCTCTTCCTCTCTCCCTTTCTGTCTTGCACCCACTCTGCCCCCACTTCCTGCCCCCTGGATACCACAGCATCTATCCATTATTCATAGTTTTTGACACCGCCCCACTCCCTGTGAGGAAATCGCCATTTACAGATCGATATCCTCAAAGTTAGCAAGGAACATTACGTGGCCGCCTCCCAAATCCCATAATAAGGACAATAAGCGGTACAAAGATCATGTGACACCTCGTTGGGTGACGGGAAGATCGGCGTGTGCTGCTCGTGCTTGCGTCGGTCACAGTTTCAAACGCCGTTAAATTAACACTCCCGCTAAATCATGTTGCTTGCCTCATCTTGGGTAAACGGGCTGAGCGTCACGCTCCATGTTAATTGCAAAGATGTAAACGGCTTTAATTAGCTGCCGGTAACCTTGATAGCCCTGGGTGGGGGGGTGCATATATAGTGATGTAAAAGAGTAAAACAGAATGAATCCAGAGGCTTGGAGGACACCGGGGAAGCGATTCAAACAGCTGAAATGAAAACGCTATCAGGGATTTTTCAAAGGCAGTGTGGCCGCCATGATTGCACTGCTACAGGCTTCTTTGAAGATGCGGGTCATAAATAATAATAGGCACCCCCACCTATAACTGAAAAAAGGGAAACCTGCTTCCTCACATCAGGTTTGAGATTGGCTCAACAGGAGGCAGAGAATTCTCATGGACCCAATCAGCTGCCCCGAAGCCAATGAGAGCACACTAACCTGTGCTGCTCTGGATGGTCCTGACGGTGGTGGCGCTGCGGGGTGGGGAGACAGCTTGGCAGGGGGTGCAGGCGCCCTCCCTGTCTGGCGAGCAGCCCTGGTCGATGGCTCGCACGTAGCTGTGGCTGCGCATGCGGAACTGGCCGGGCAGCGGCAGGTCCAGCGCGTCCACGGCTTGTGACTCCAGCTCGTTGAACACTGACTCGCACACTGACTCAAACTGCCCGTTCACCTCCACCTCGCTCACCTGGAGGGGGCGCCAGAGCGGCATGGTTAGGGACAGCACCAATAAAGGTTCTTGAGCTCACCAAAGAATATAGGGCCCTTATTTATGAAAGAAAAAATGGATAGAAAATATATTTAGAAAATTTGCACAGATAATAAACCTTCCAATGCTTTGTGAGCAAATAGACCCTTGGATTCTTCTGATCCTTTGTGACAGAGGACACTTTTACGTTTGATTTTCACAAATCATAACATTTTTCATGATCTGGGACACGGAGGTCTCTGTTACTCTGGAGGTTTCAGAATTCTGGTGTCAGGTACCTGCAGGTTTCCACCTGCGTCTCCAAGTGAGACGATTCCCTACACAAGTAATCGCCTTGGCAACATGCAGAGGAACTAAACCCCATTCCGAGTTTCCCTATGCTGATAAAAGCAAGGGAACAGATCTCATTGAGCGATTTCACCCACCCTGTTCCCCCTGTAATCTGTAATCAACAGCACTGATAGAGGAGGCTTTGCACATTTCAAATAGTCAGCAGGAAGTGCTACACAGGAAGTGAGGCGATGATATAAACTGGGATTTCTGGCAAGCGGGTAGGAGAGAACCCTGAGACAAGTGTGAGGGGTCATACGTGGGGTAGGGGTAATTAAGGAAGGCAAATGGGACTTTGGAGAGGAGTAGCAGAGGGGTTAGTGTGACAGACCGAGATTGTCGTATTAGCCTGTAGGACATAGGAAAATAGAGTTTTAACCTCTGGGTCTCTATTATTCGAATTTCCTATAATGTAAACATGTCAGGGAGGTGAGGCTTACGGTGAGGTCCCGATCCCCATTTTCTACAACTGTGTTTCCAAATAGCTGCGACATGTTTAAAGATTACAGCCCAGCGCTCCTGTCAGAGGTGCCAGTGAAAGGCAGGAAGGGGATGCCTTACAGGGTGCCATTTTTCAGGCTGGCAATTTGCATGGTAGCGGCCCCCTTTAACAGCCGGGATAATTTAAACATGGATGGCAAATCCACAGTGGGTTAAAGTGTAATGCGACACCCAGGCTAGATACACCTCACACGAAACGTTCCGGCTACACGGCATCGCGAGGCTACTATTTTCCTCTCATAAACGCCAATTATCGCTCCTTCCCAGTCGGTTAATGCTCTACATTAATGAGTAAATGTGGTTGTCAGGCAGTCAGCGGAATCAGAGGTGCCTGACATCTTGGAGAAAAAAAACCACACACAAAAATTCCAGAATCATCTCTCGACAGGCAGGATCATATTGTAATCAGGAAAAGCTTAATTGAGTGTGTCATTTGGTGTGTAACCGAAGTGGACAGAGGGGACAGTGATGTGGGCATGTATATGTAGGATATGGGGGGGGGGGGGTGTCTCGCGTAATTAGCATCATGAACTCAATGCAGGACACTCAGCAAATGAAAGCGAGCATCGCCAGGAAGCTGTCGGTGCAATTTAACAGCTCATTTTATTCCTGACAGATAGAGATCCTCTCATCCACTAGGGGGCGCCACCCACCTGGCTGATGGTGCTCATGGCCCGCATGTAGCTCTCATTGCGCGAGCGAAATTTGGGTGAGGCCAGCAGTGATGTTGGGTCCAAGCTGTCCAGGCTTCTGTTGATGGAGACCTCGCTGACTGCCCGCAGATAGCTGTGACTGCGGATCTGTAGCTTGGGCGAGTGCTCCGTGGAGATCCTGCAAACATGACTGACTATGAGTGTATCTGAGGGGTCAACGAAGGGCTTGACAGTCTGAAGACTGTGAGACCAGAACATCGCACATAAAACATCTCCACCCAGGATGGAGCCCCAATAGTTTGCAAGGGAGGGGACAGGTGCATGTTGGGGGGACAACAGGGCAAAAAGCAATGCAATAAGAGACAGGACAGTGCAATTTAAGAGTAAGTGGACACTAAATAAGCAATAAATTGGTGATGCGATGAGGATAAGTGTGTGCAAATAATCACAGAGTGAGTGAAGTACTGATAGAAGTAGAATTTTAACAAATATTTTGTGCAATACAATGCAAAGGGGGGCACAGATGTAGGGCACTGGTTGTTTGGTGACCTGATGGCTTGGGGGAAGAAGCTGTCATACAATATTAAAGGGAACCTCAAATAGTAATAAAGCAGACCTCCCAAGGACACAATGCTCTCTGCTCAGATGTTTGCATGCCGTGCCAACATCTCGACATCTGCGTGTCAACTGAACCTCTCCAAAACCGAGTATCTCGTCTTCCTTGCCAGCTACCGTTCAGCTCAGATCAGTGACACTGGCTCCATCAAGGTCTGCCAGGAACCTGGGGGTAATGATAGATGACCAGCTGTCCTTTGCAGACCACATAGCTGTCCGGTCTTGTAGAGTCACCTTGTCTAACATCAGCAAGATCAGGCTTAATTTGTCAAAATATGCAACTCAACCTTCTAGTCTAGGCACTTGTCAGCTCATGACTAGACTGCTGGGACTCCTTGGTGACAGGCTATCAGCTTGTGCTGTCAAACCACCACAGATGATTCAAAATACTAGAACGTCTGGGATTCAACCCCCTTGCTTCTCTTCACTGTTTCCTAATAGGAGCTTGCATTAAGTTCAGGTCCTTGGTGCTTGCTTTCACAGCCTTTAACAGGATGACACCCATTCAGAAAACCTTGTATCTCACATCTCTGAGATGTTTCAGCCCCCAGCAGCCTGTTCCAGTCCATTATTGGTTGATCTACTCTGAATTTTTCCTTCTCTATACATTGACTACTCATCCAGAACTACTTAAACAGCCATTCCAAAACAAATCATATATGACTGTTGCTGGATATCAGTGAAACTTTTCAGTTAGTACCTTTTTCAACGATCAAACCAAAGCTCTCCTCTAGGTATACAAGCCAATCACCTTCTCACAGCACGGCACCTTACTGGTTACATTGTTCATGGGCCATGTACAATACATATGTAAGAGTGAATTATGAGCTGTTTTATTGTATCAAACTGAATAAATAGGACATAGTTCAGTTACTGTGGGATAGCATCTGTTGGGGCCAGAAAAAGTTAGAATCAAAACAATAATGTTTTGAATTCTAAAAATTCTGCTTTTCAAGGACAGCAAAAACAAAAGGGTTACAGGACAAAAAAGGAGAAGAAAAACAGCAGCTGAGTGTCCTTAAAAGGGAGTAAACAGCCCTCCAGTCCATTACTGATGATGAAAGAGACGATGCTCTGGAATCAAGGGATGGGCGTAAAATCATCAGTGAAGGTGGTAATTTGTGACACTCCTTACCGTATCCCAGACCCCTACTGGGGAAAATCGCCGCCACATCTGCCTCCGGCCCTTCTTGTAGGTACATTTAGCATGGGTGGGCGCAGGCATCCATTAGCGATTCGGGGTGCCTTTTCGCTTTTTATGATTTTAACTGTTGCTCTGAGTTTTTCCCGGGCCCTGCATAACATTTTGGCATTCTGGAGGGAATATGCCTGTCTGCTCTGGCGATGGCGGGTGGGTGACGAGCGTACGGATCGATGAGCGATGCCGTCGTGGAAAGTGTCCATTTGAGTGATTTTTGACGTGCTATTGGACCCAGGGAGAGGACTCCTGCCCCCCACCCGCATGTCCTGTCCAGTTCAATCATGCATGGCTCCCTTGAATACAGACAGGGCCTGAATGCGGAGGAAAGCTTGATTGCTCCCCCCCCACTGCAACGGAGCAGGATGTGTTACCAAGGTGCCACCGAGGAACAGCAGAGCCCACTTAGGCCCAAGTGTGGCTGACGGCCGCTGGGATGAACCAAATCGACTGGGGGTGCGGGGGGTGTTCAAACCCGTTTTCAGGTAAAAACCTGTGAGCGTCAGGCTTAAAAATAAATCTTAAAACTTCCGGAAAAAGCATTTCTGCACCGGAGCCTTTTCAACCCCATTCCACAGAAAGGGGAGTTTGATAAAGGGGAGGTTTTAAGTCCTGCTGTCCGTGAGTTTGTCCTGCACTCCCCTGCATGGAGTTCCTCCTAAGATCAGACCCAGTTTGTCGGTCTTTTTTATGGTTACTTACTGCAAAACGGCTTATAGATTGACATACGGCTGGGTCTCAAAGCCGGCAGTGTGTTTGAGAGACACAGGCAAAACCTGTGACCCATTTCAGCCAAGATAAAGTGAGAAATAATGAGTTTGCATGAACACAGTGGGCTTATGTGCGGCATTCCCATTCTGGGGGCAGGCAGATGGAAGGGGGCTCTGCTCTTGTGTTGCCAAGCAAAACGGTAATATATAAAAAAGCACAGGCACTAGAACAAATCAATAACTATAATGATCATGCTTTGACTTTGTCCTGTTCAGTTTTGATGTGGTGCTGTTTGTGGTGGTTGTGTTTTTGGTGTAATTTTTCCAAAAAAAAAAAAAAAAGAAAAGCAGGAGAAATGTGTGTTATTTAGTCCTCTGGGGTTCTCTCGCAGGATGCTTTGCTGCCGTAATGCCTCACATGTTGCATTGATGGGATCGCTGGTAGCCTAAACCCCATTGTGGGTTGGGGGGAGGCACCCTGCTTACTTCAGACCTCCTGGCTAAGCACCGGCTGGTCCTGGGTCTCCTGAGGCTCAGCCAGCCTGTCAAACATCAACCAGCCTTTTCCGGAGATATGAGAGTTTATGGTCTGACATAATTCATTCAGACAGCTTCCCTGTGGCGATGGAGTTTTTGAACCAGTGTGTAAAAATGAACAGCAGTGACCCTCGCAGTTCAAGTCCTTAACTGCAACGCCCCCTAGTGGCCTAAAAGATGTAATTGTTGTAATATTTATGCATGTTTGTTGTTGTAACGTGAGCAAGACTTACTTCAGTGCGGTCATCTCGGTCAGCGAGGGCTGTGTGGCCCTCAGGTAGCTGGCCCTCCGTGCCTGGGCCTTGGGAGAAGGCTTGGGGCTGCTGTCTGAGTCACCACTGTCCTCATCTGCCATGGCCTTGATGTAGCTGCCACTCCGCATGCGCCGGCACGGGATTTCCTCATCCTTTCCCAGGGATGACAGCCCCCCCCAGTCGTCCTGGGGAACCTGTGGAGGGCCTCTCATTAGATCAGTGGACCCCATCACAGACACACACACTCAAACTCATGCCCTGCAGGACAGCACTACTGTGTTGTCATGGGGGAGCAACTTGCTGTTCCCTCCAATGACAGTCAGGGGACAGGAAAAAAAATGTGCAACATGCCAAAAGTCTTAAGGTGATCGAGGTCGAGCTGAATGGCTCAGTCTGTCTTTGTGTTCCATTTTTCCTGCCCCATTCACGTTACCAGGTGATGCGTGACACAGTACAGTCCCAGGATTCTGAAGGCACACAAATTGATATAAATGTCCTAAATTGAAGAAGTCCACCTTCCCACGTGGATCTTGCACTGCAAGCCGGCAGGAGGCATGACAGTGGTGCAGCTCTGCTTTTGAGCCTGTCTCCATTTCCATGGTGATTGATCACCAGCCCCGTTACTTTTAAATTAACAACATGAAGCTGACCCTGATTGGACTAATTGGTAATGTGACAAATGGGGTCAGCAGAGAGGTGGACAGGGGTATTAGAGGAGCAATGTACGGGAGAGCAGGATAAAGCCCCTTAAAACATTTCAGGCATTTTTTGGGGGGGCGGTATTGGGGCTTTATTTTTTGGGCTGCGTTTTTTTTTTACTTTGGCACTAATTTAATTTTTGAGTGGTCCAAAACGCATCATAACACAGACTGACCAATGAGCATGCAGCAGACATCCATCACATGATATCATATTCTTTACAAATTAACCACCTCTACCTATTTAAAAAAAAATTACTGCCATTTCTAGTGAAAAATATTAAATATTTTTAATAATTTAAATAAGTATGCCCACCATGACATATTACATATGCATACAATATATCATTTGAGTTAATGTCACCCATTCATCCATCCATCTTCCAAATGCTTATCTGGTCTGAGTCACCTAGAGAGTGTCGCAGGCAGCACAGGGAACACGGATGGGGTACACCCTGGACTTTAGGCCCCCCAGGATTCAAACCCCCATTCCTGGAGGTGTGAGTCAACTGTGATTCCCACCCCAATCACATGGTAGTATTAAAATGTGTAGTAAAATATTTTACAAAAGGAATTATCGCACTTTTGTTGTCATTTTCCAAACTCACATTTCAGCTTTTAAAGGGTCTCATAAATTCCCTCCAGATTGTCCCAAATCCCAGTAATTCCCTCCCTTGACACGTCATGTCCGTCAGCCCGCCAAACCTATCCATACAATACTCCCATCTGCAGTCTAACCCACGTAGTCACGCCCACCCTCGGAATATCCACCTCTGAGTGAGTGAGATATTGCGGGCATGCATTAGAGTTAAACACTAAGTGGCCCAGGACTGCCAGCAAGTGTATGAGTCAGCAGGAGGTATAGTGTGGCCTAGGCGGCCCCAGCGGTCCTGAAGCTGAATAATTAAACAGTTGGATCACACACCCTGTCATCCACAGCTATCTCGCTGTTAGCATAGCAGCTATCTCTGGGACGATTCTAGGATCTTTTAAGATGGAGGGGTTAAAACGGGCGATAATTCAAACAGAGGGGACAACCTTACTAACCAATGGTATGTTTTTAATCGGTGAGTGACAGGGGAGGCGGCACATCAAGGGCCAATCAGCATTCAGCTGTAGTCAGCACGCAGGCCCTGATGGGCACGGAGGGGTTAAATCCAGCTGTTGAGGAACACTCTGTGTAGATGGTCCCCTTTAACGACCTCATTACCCCTGCTGTGTTTTCCCAAATGTTCCTCTGAATGATAAAGTATCTGACAGTTTCAGCTGTTTTTGGAATTAATGGAAATAAATTTAGCATTAATGGAATAATGTACTCTGCTAGAGTGTCTCGGGGAAATAAGTAAACGTGGAACAGATAATAAATTAGTAAACAGACGAGAGTCATCACCGGAATTAAAAATCAGGATTAAAATTAGGCCTTGTACAGCCCTTGAGGAAATGAGCTTGAAACCGCTGGGAGCCGAAAGCAAGAGATGGACACTGGTGCCCCCTACCTGGCTGCTCTCATCATGATAGGTGACCAATGCCTTGAGGGCAAACCCAACGGCTACTGAGAATTAGGCACTGAAAGCTAATTAAAACAATTAGGCTTTTCTTATATGAAAGAAAGACATCCTGTAGATATACACGAAACGCACGGATAACATGTTGCCAACTGCTCCAGATAATACATAATTAATTGGATCCATTACTTATTCATTTAAGCGCTTAGCTTGCATTTTTAAAATGATAAACATTTATGATAAAACATTACTCATCAGAGCAGTTGGGATTGCTATTAATTTGTTTCAGGTGCTAACGTTTTTCGAATGATCGGAGGGATCCTGACAGTCAGAATTCGAGTAATGTTCCCGTCATGTTTCTTTTCGTGAAATAGTCATTTTGGCTGTCAGATCTGCACAAATAAAGCTCATTGAGAACTGCTTTTCAGACACTTTGCGTTTACCCACTGGATGGCCCTTGAGGGCTTTTAGAGCTAAAGCCCCCTCACTTCAGATCTTAATTAGGCCAAATCGTTGAGCGTTGTCCTCTCTACAGACGCTAGCATGTGACGCAGGCATAGCGTGGACAGCCGAGAGGCACAGGTGAAGGGCCACGAACAAGGGCTTCTAATTGTGTGCCCGATAGCAGATGGTGGCAAAGTCTACCAAAGTCAAAACGTAGTGGAGCGCTAATGGCATTTGCAGCCCCCGCTGTCTGCAGGTGGACACGTTCCACCAGGCCTGGGATCTGCGTTTCACTGGAAAACACCAAAGGTCCCCACAGAACAGGCCGATTGGAAGCCTAATTGACAGTCGCTACTCAATGAACGGTTGAAATGACAGCTACTGTAGTAACCAGCTGCCAAGGCTTGTGGGTGATAAACATGAGGACCCTGTCGATGTAACCGTCTGAAAACCGTGAAGAAATCAATGACTCAATCGTTAGCTGTTTACCAGGAGGTGAGGCAGAGGATTCGGAGACTGATATAAACGACGGTAAATAAACCGACTGCTTCCTGCTACTAACTGGTGATGGCGAGGCCAACACCTTCGAGGTTAATCAGACTGTAGAACAGCTATGTTGCTCTCCCGGCCTCATTTGTTGAAATCTCTTTGCCGACTCGACGCAGACGATTCCCCACTCGCTGCTTTCCCACACAGGCTATTGATATTCGCAGCAGAGAGTGGAGAGCTTCAGTGAATGACTTCAGAGACTGGAGCAGACACGAAAAGTATGGTTGGAAGTGAAAGGCTGCAGGCGAGAGGCTGGATTCAGAGGCGTTTCCCTGTCTAGACTGAAACCTGTTTTAGCGATGCTTTGTTTTCCGGCTAAACCTCTCACTGACGCCGGTTTGTCTCTGAGGGACAGATCTAAAACAATGTTACCCATGGAGACCCCCACGGGGGACCCCGAGACAGTCCACATTTTTGCTCCCTCCCAGCTCCTAGCCAATCAGGAACACAAAATACATGGTACAAGTTTGTTGGCAGCTATGAGAGAGCAAAAATTTGGACTGTCTGGGGGGTCCCTGAGGACTGGGTTAGAAGTTATTGATCTAAAAGGCTTTTGGGGGTTTAACTGGTGTAAAAACCTGTGTTTCCTAAACACTGCTCAGTTATGGTGGCTTTGCCCCACCCGATTCGCTGGTTATGGTGGGCTTTCTGTAAGCTTCCATGCCCAGACTCCCTTCAAGATCCTGTAGGATCATGGGGAAAAAAATGTAGCTAAATTATCCAAGCTAAACACTCCATACACAATGCTAAATATACCACACTTACCACAATGCTAACATTAAGCCAATACACAGCTTTGAAAGTGTAATACAGTGTTTTCGTAGCATATATATAAAGAGCTTTCACCTCACACAAGCACAAAATAAAAAGTATTCAAGTTTAAGTAATCTTGGTATTTCTAGTAAAGGCAGGTGATGTGATCTATAACGAATTATTATTTTTTATTAGGTTAAATTTAGATATTCAGAACTTAAATTTGTTTTCAAATGTTGACTCCGTTTCTTGCATTTTTTGTGGATATTTTAAAAATAAAATGCTGTATGTTTGATACATGTGGTGTTATTATGGGTAATACCCTCATCGGATACAGTATGTTTCTAATCAGATTGATCAGCACTTTAATTTTAAATTGTGCATGTTTTATATCAGATGAAAATGAAATGTAAGAAGTCCATCCATCCTCTAGAGGGCAGCACCTCTGAGTTTTTGTACTCTTTAGAGGATGCGTGCCCTTGCTCCAGGCCCTATTTAAGCAACCAGGGAACCCAAGGCCATGCTCAACGTTCAAGAGTCAGCCAAAAAGATTTCTTTGGTACTTTATGCACTCCTGTTATGATCTCTTGAGATGCCAAGAGTATCCTGTCATCCTCATGCTTGATCTCACTCTTCAGCTAGTCCCTGAATTCCTTTACAGACCAAACACTCCGCCCTTGAAGAAGTTGCAGCAGCTCTAACAAAGTATCCAAGGTTTGACTGGGGTTACCTCCTTAAAGGTATGGCCAGAATGCTGAGTGCCCAGCGGGTCTCTGAGAATGGCCAAATACATAGTATTTCTGGAAGATTCTTAACTTGCAAGCTGCAAGGTCCTTCTGCTACTTACTACATCAACGTATGGAAATTTGAACCGGATAACTTCACGGAAGAGTTGACATTGCACAACACAGAATATAATTCATTACAAATTAAAACATAAATCCAACCAATAGTTAACCCCACACTGTAAATTATTTTTGTTGTTTTCACAGTTTTATTACTGTATTCTCAACATATTATGTACAGTATGTTACTGTAGATTTTCAGTGCATTCTGGGAAAATATTATTGTAAATCTAAATACAGTAATATTGACTGACCGCGAAAAGTTAACCACAGACTCCAGGTGCATCTTCAAATAAAAGAACATTCTTGATTTCAGTGCAATATTATTTTATGTTTTTAACATCAGACGTCTAGAAATTTTCCTTGTGACTTTCACTTCAGACATAGGGGGGGTTAAGGGAGAAGTGCAAATTAGCAAAATATAACAAAACGAAAAGGTGGTTTGACACTGTGCAAAGTGCAGTGGTGTACCACAGCGGCACTAGCGCTATGCAGGGGCACCTGAAGAGGAAACGCACAGGAGCTGTTCTGGACGATGGACCGCCAGTGTAGGCAAAACCACCCTAAGTGCTGTCTATTCATGTTTATTAACTTAGCATTAGAACAGAGAGCTTCTTAATCTTTTGTCCTTCTAGCTGCTAAAAACACTTATTATGAAAGCTATAAAACTGTCTGTCTGCTACATTACAATCTTCATTGAATAAGTGTCTGAAAATGTTAAGGCTAAAATCTGTGCTTATTCTACGTTGATTGACAGTGCCAGTGTGTGCATTTGTGCATGCTGGACTTATTGGGACCAGAGTCGTTATCGTAAACTAAAACTGAAATGAAAATGTAAACTAAATAAAGGAAATTAATTCGGGAGCTGAAATAAAAACGAAAACCATATTTACAAAAAAAATGTGTCGGACTTTAGTCTGCAAAAAGTACTGCCACACCACCATCTTATTACCTTGCTTAACCACAGTATCTCCTATTTTAAAAGATGTGGCTGCTGATCGATAGATTAATCGATAGAAAAATAGCCCTAGTCCCATCCCATCCTAACTATTTAGGAGCAGTGGGCTGCCAAAGCACCCGGGGAATTGTATTTCAGTCCTAATGCCAGTGCCTTGGTCCTCAGGTCACTAGAATTGAGAGTACATTTCTGATTTCTACATGGACTCTCATAGTAAAATTGGACAGGAAAAAGGTCACTGAAATTCTAAGTATCTGTACTCTCACTTATAGATTTATATGTTCTCTGAATATTCAGGGACTGGACAACATAACAGTCAGAAGTCAAGTCCTATATCCCATGGTTTGGTTTGACTATTCTAATGCATAGTCCACTTCACACCTAAAATTCCATAAAGTCCCATTCAGATGTACTGATGGTCATTGGTCTCTGCTTTGCAAGCAGTAAAGAAACTCATTTCACAAACGTCCACTTAACGATTTTCAACCGAATATGAAATTTTTATTTATTTAATTTGAACATTCACTTTCGGTCCCTTGAAACATAGGGACCGTCAAGAGCGGCTACAATTTTAATCTTCTCATCACTTAATTTAAAATCCAGTGTTTTGGAGTGGAGTCAAAACATCGACATTACATGGACTGGACTCCGGACTTACAGACTGCACTGTATGTGTCAGTATGAATCCCCTTTTCGCCTACCTTTCCTGACCATGCAGACCTAAAATCCAAGCAAAATGGTTGTGGTATTTCCATACGTTCAGCTTTTTACTTTGTCTAGCCTGATCAAAGTGCAGAGCAGCTTTTTTTTTCTTTTTTTTTTGCAGGACCATCATATGTGTTGGGGTCTCTGCTCCATATGATGCCACCACCTACCACCATCCTCTTCATCTGGCCCCCACCACTTCTACCCTTACCTCTCTAATGCTGCCACAGAACACCTACAATAAGAAACTGTTTTTTGGAAAGTGTTTTGTGTGTTTCTGCTTACCTCACCTATGCCTGACTCATCCCTTTAACATTCTATTTTAGTTATCTTTTAGCAAGCTTATTTGATGTTATCAAACTTTTATTGTTCTGTGTTATTATTCGGTATTGTTATTGTTCTGTGTTATTATTCGGGATTGTTATTGTTCTGTGTTATTATTCGGGATTGTTATTGTTCTGTGTTATTGTTTTTGTGGTAGTTATTATTACTGTTGTTCAAATTGCACAAATTTTCAGCTTTTTGTGCAGTTGTCATCAGTTGTCCTTTTTCTTATTTTATCAATAGCTAAATAACATTATTTTATTGTAATAAATACAATATATTATATGCTGTAGGTTATATAGTAGCAATGTAAAATTACAGTAACATTTTTATTACAGTATAATGCTGTACTTCATTATACACTATGCCAAAAATACTGTATAATACAGTATGATACTGTATTTCAGCATGGTACTTCATTTTACAGTGTGCTTAACTACTGTAGTTACATTTACAGTTATTGTACCATGGTATTAAATACGGCAACTACTGGATAACTGTTGCCAGAAAGTTACTGTTAAATTAACAAACATTTTACAGTGCATCTCCACCTCATTACCTTCCCACAATCCTCTATTCAGAATTAGCATTCCTGAGGAGGAAGGGGTTTAAGGGTGGTGCTATCGCTTTAAGACTAGGCAAGGCAAGAGCGTGGCATGACTCCAGATTGGGAAAAGTCACATTAGCTTGCTGTTACAGTATATCATACTGGAATTCAGCCACAAGCTGGCCCTGTTTTCGGCCCTGTCTGGCCAGGGCCAGGTCTGGAAATTCAGCTTGTGCGTATATAGCTCTGATTTTCTCCTGGCAGTCCTGCAGGTCAGTCTCGAAGCTGGGTGTAGCTCACATAGCAATGGGATGATTTTTGTAATAATCATCGCTTTCGGTCTAATTTTGTGTGATCAAGGAAATGAGAAGACAGGCAACAGAGTCACTTTCTAAAGCAGACTGAGCTTGTAGGAAAAAACTCTGTGCCCATAAGTCAATGATCTACATAAGTTAGGTCTATTATCAGTGTATACAAGCTTTACTTACACCAACTGCTAATTTCAAGAAAGAGCACTAAAGATAACCACAAAATAAAAGGTTGTTACTTCTGTTTTACATACAAACACGCAGAGAGCAACAAGGAAGTAGAATTTGTCAACCAGGGCATAAGAAGATGATGCTAATGCTAACTCACATGAAAGAGAGCTAACTTGGTACTGTTCAGTGTCATCCCCTCCATGCTAATGTTCAGTCCTTGAGGACACGAAAGAGAGTGAACTCATTACTGATTAGCATCACCCCCTCCATGCTAATGCTAATTCCGAGTCCTTGAGGTCATGAGAAAAATAGCAAACCCGTTGCTAATTAGCATCTTCCCATCCATGCTAATGCTAACGCAGGACCCTGAGGACACATGAGAGAAAGCAAATCCACTATTGCTTTAGCATCATTCCCTCTGCACTAAAGCTAATGCAGAACCCTGAGGGCATGTGCAAGACTGCAAACCCACTACTGTATAGTATCATCCCCTCCATGATAATGCTAGCGCAGAGCCCTGAGGACACATGAATGATGGTGAACCCACTACTGTTTAGCATGCGAGCAATGGTGCTAATGCTAACACAGAGCATTGAGGACACATGAATTACAGTGAACCCACTACTGTCTGGCATACGAGCGATGGTGGTTATGATAACATGGAGTCCTTAGAATGTGTGAAAGACAGAAAAGTAGCTACTACTTAGCATGCAACTAAAGTACGGAGCCCAACCGTGCCTACCTGTAAAAACTGGCATGACCGCTCCTGCTTACACGTCTCAGACTTCACCAGGGCCTTGTCAACATTTACGGAGGCCTTCTGGTAAACTTCGCGGGCCCTACTGACGGTAAGCATGGAGGACCAGGAGCTCTTCTTCACCAGTGGCGCGTCCAGGTTGACAGGCATGCTGGCACATGCAGAGCACTTGACGTCGTTGTTGCTGCGTGACGTCTTGAGGGTTCGGTCACCCATGGTGTTATATGTCTCCAGGTAGTAATGCGACTGGGACTTTTCGGGCCGCCGGCCCATTGTCATTGCACCAGAAGGGCTGCGGTAGAGGCGGACGTCTCGATCCAGGTTGTCGTCAGAGCTCCAGTAGCCTGAGATAGCGGTTCGCGTTTGGGGGTCCGTCGTCTTGCAGCGGTCTCGGCTCTTGCTGCGCTTGCCTTGTCGAGGAGCAGAAGCCTCATCCGGGCCAGCCTTGCCACTGTTGACACTGCCTTTTCCAGGTCCTTCCAAGGACTGGGACTTGGTGAAGAGCCGCTGAACTGAGTGTACAAGGTGCCGGATGCGACCTGGGCTATCGCTGCGCTGTTCCACCGCTGCTGTGCGCTTGTACTGCAGTGTGTGGAAACCATCGCGAGCGCTCGGCAACCTTCTCTCAAATTGATCCAACAAGTTGTGGGAGACGGCACGGCCCCCTTTGCTGGAACCACCGGGGAACGGCACCACTGCTTGGCACTCGGCCTTCATCTCATGGTGAGAGCTGTAGTGTCTCCGGGGGAAGGTGCTGCAGACCATCTCACTGTAGGGTGGTGCATAGTCAGTATGGAAGGAGTTCCGTTGGGTGTAGTAGGGGTGGTCGGCGGGGTGCGTCTCATCCGAACTCAGCAGGTATGCTGGGCGGCCGGTGCGGCGCGACATGGAGTCATAAGCCGCCTCGCAGGCGATCCCATGGGGGTGGCTCCGGCTGCTTGAGAGGCCCTTCATGGTTGACGCCTGTGATCGGTCGGATTGATAGGGGTGGAGAGGAAGATGACCAATCAGGTGCCAGCACTGGGCTCTGGGGATAAGAAGAAGAATGGTGAAGATGCAGCATGTTATTGGCACATTGCCCTGGACACTCTGCCAATCACATTTCATCATTTGTGCAGGAAAGTCCTACTCTCGCTTTTTATCTTTCATGGTAAAAAATGATCCTTTTTTGTCATTTGCAGAAGTACAGGTACATCGGAATGCTTGTTTTAGCATATCCCATTTTGTTCTCCTTTTGAGACATATACTTTATGAACAAAAGTATTGGGATCTGCCTCTTAATCATTGAATTCAGGTGTTTCATTCAGGCCCATTGCTACAGGTGTATAAACTCATTTGTGAAAGAATGGGTGGTTCTAAAGAGCTCAGTTCTGAAAACATGTGTGGTACTGTCACACGATGCGACCTTTGCATCTGCTAGATATTTCATGGTCAACTGTAAGCGGAATTATTGCAGTGTAGAAGCGTTTATCAATGAACAGAAACAGAGACCACATCAAGTAACAGAGTGGGGTCGCTGAGTGCTGAGGCCCATAGTGCGTAAAAGTCACCAACACTCTGCTGACTCAATAACTGCAGAGTTCCAAACTTCCTCTGGCATTAACTACAACCCAAAAACTATGCGCTGGGAGCTTTATGGAATGGGCAAGCATCACATTACCAAGCACAATGCCAAGTGTTGGATGGAGTGGTGTAAAGCACGCTGCCACTGGACTCTGAAACAGTGGAAACCTGCTCTTTTGAGTGATGAGTCACACTTCTCTGTCTGGCAGTCTGATGGATGAATCTGAGTTTGGCAGATGACAGGAGAACATTACCTGCCTGACTGCATTGTGCCAACTGTAAAGTTTGGTGGAGGAGGGATAATGAATGAAGCTTAGGAGGGTTAAGAGCCTTGCTCAAGGGTCTAACCGACATGTGATTATATATTAAGCCAGGGCCTGAACCAGTGACCTTATGATAACAAGCATTGTAGCCTTGTATCACTGTAGAACTTGTATGTTCACCCCATCTCGTGTAGGTAAGGCAGTTTCCTCCCACAGCTTAAAACCAGGCGGTTTTGGTTAATCGGCGTCTCTAAATTACCCTCGATGTGTGATTGTGTGTGTTTGCCTCAACTGACTGGTATCCCATGCAGGGTGTCCTTGGCCTCATGCCCCGTGTTTCCTGGGATAGTCTCCAGGCTTGCAGCGATGCTGTACCGGATACACGGCAATGAATGAGGGATGGATATCAGAGAACATGTACACGCTTCTCTATATTGGGGCAGACTTACTTTTCCTCCAATTCTTCCAGGTAACCTCAATAAGTGACTGAGCATATGAGATGAACTGAATGAGATAGGGTGTGTTACTAGTTATAGACTAGTAGATAATGTTAGCTTGTCCTTTGAAAGATGGGGACTCAATGACTGTTTAAACTAAATGGCAGCTATTTGGCTCTTTATCAAAATGGGTGGGAACTGGGACAAGACATCCATACAAAGGGAACTTTCTAATATGGAAATTAGCTGCCACAAACACCTGGTAAAAACACAAAGAAGGTGATACCCTGCTTTGCATGACCAGCAGATGCGTAATGAAACTTAAACGTACAAAGATATTTTATCTCACGTCTTTCATCAAACTAAATTCTAATTCAAATTACACGTGCACGTACACACACACATTATAAATGCTGCAGAACAGAGGGAGAACATTTCTTAGTGACAATACCAAAGTTCCAAGTGACAGAAATAATTATTTAGCTAGAAACAGGAGCGTCCAGCCCAGAAAGAGAAAGCTGTTTTAAGTATATCGTGGTTTTGAAGGCCATGCTAAATGTACTGTAATTTTGAAACGGATTGATCTCCTGAGGAGACAGATTCTGCCTAAAGTGAAGATTGATGCTTTTTTGGTGGGACCCAGGCAGTGTTTTCTTCTCTAAATAAAGACACTCCTCAGACTGTCAAACCCTGTACAGCAGATGAGAGATCCATGGCTTATTATAAGGGTGCAAGGAATCAGGTGACCATCATACTATGTGCTGATTGGTTCTCCCTGCTCCTCATTCTCTGTGCGGTGAATTGTTTTGTATTTTACAAACAGCATGTAACCCAGGCAAACTCCAACCACTATAACCCCGATTAACCTTAAACCTTGAGCCCTCTTGTCCCCCCCCTCTGGTTTTCTTATCCAATTATCCAGAGTGGAAAACTTTTTGTGTCAGAGTGTTACTCATAAACATGCATTCAGTCATTTACCAAAACTGGATTTCCAGTACACTGTCATGGTAAACCTGCAG
>JAAGVU020000078.1:15832870-15850529 GCA_011763525.2 Mormyrus iriodes | reverse complement strand
GGTTTATGGCAAAAAATACTTGTTTTCTTTATTAGCATGCTTTACATTAGCATTAGCATTCATTTCCCATGCCAAACAAGCCAATGAATTTGACCAGGATGAAACTAAAACTGTGGTGAATGTACGTGGAGTATTACTGCTGTGTGTAAGTGTCCCACACAGGAACCCGACCATCACCCTGACTTATGGGGGGCAATTAATGCCTGGTTACTGTGCTTCATCGTTTGGGGGCAAAAGCCTAAAAATGAAAACAACACGGGGGCACCGAGGCAAAAGACACATAAAAGATGAATGAATGAATGAACAGGGCCTTCATTCATACGATGCTCGTAACCTGGCAACCGTCAAGACCATGAGAGGTTGCCCTATTCAAGGATTCAGTGTGTTCAGACACAGATCCACGCGCCACATTCCCAAACAGGAACAAGTCCATGGGGCTGTCATTAACAGAATTTCATTACGTGGGTGTTTGGGGGGGGCTCTGACATCCCATCATCCCATCGCTCATTAAAGCAGCACGGAGGCTCGATAATGTGGCAGGAAGGGGCCCCATCTGGATCTGCTGGTGCATGCTGGGAACTGCAGGTATGGTATATGAAGTCCCAGTGGGGAGCAGAGAGCTGAAACCAGGGTGACTTTCTGCAAGGCTCTGAAGAACTAATAGCGCAGGTTGTGTTTGTGCTACACTGATAGGGCAGGCTGTGTTTGTGCTACACTGATAGCGCAGACTGTGCTATGTGACACCATAACTAAGACACATTGTGATGCGGACTGTAACCAGGGGTTAAATCAGTTATCAGAGAGGAGGGGGAGCACTGTCAGATAGAGAGTGGGGAGGGGGGTGAATTAGCTACTCTGTACATTACTCTGTTAGTTATTATATGTATTTTTAATCACAGTCCTATAGATGCAGTATGTTCATTTGTCATTATGTTGTTTTATCACTTTAAGGCAATTTAATATGCGTATTGTACAAATCCTGTCATTAATCAGTACTTGGTTTATCACAACCAGTAACATTCTTGCTTATTCATTTGTAATGTCCCTGTAAAAATGCATATCAAGTTATTTATGGATTGCTTCTTAAACAGGTCTTACCTAGAATTTATCTAGTAAGCTGAAGCATCAGACCCCGGGTAATGGTGAATCTGACTAACCAGGGTCCTGCCTTGATGGGGGTCCCTCCATAAGCACCAGAAACAATTTGATTTTGGTTTCTAATTTTAATTCTTATTGTTATCATAGATATAAATAATAAGTTACATGATTAGTTCTACTTTATCTGCTTGTCTGCCTGCTTCCTGCCCCCCCCCCCATCCTTGTGCCCCTCCCCTGCCTCAAAAGCAAAGATGGTTTGATCCTCTGGTGCACAAAAATATCGTATAAATAACGTATGCAGTCAGTGGCTTTCACCCATTCTGATTCCAAAATGCAAACTAATATCAGGATTTTCGAAGCGCAAGGAGTGTAGAGAGCGAGAGAAAAAGTTAAAAGAGGGCAGGCAACTGCTGACAGGTTTCTTTCAGAAAATTGGTGACCCTAAAGTGCCAAACAGTACACTACAGTAACACGAGTTAGCTTGCAGATAATCTAGTTAGCAGTCATTCACAGTAAGCACAACTGGATAACAAAGCAGGACTTGAGTCAATGCAGCTAGTAAGCATCTCAGTAATAGCTAATGTAACAGACAGTATTTTTAGATCATAACCCAGCAAAGTGTAAAATCCTTATTTAACCACAGTATAATTCATGAAGCATGCTTACTTTGTTGATTTTTTATCTGTTTATACTGTACTTTAGGTAATTTTTTTGTTTTTCGCTTTTGAATTCTTCTCAATACCCTTGTTTTGAGCAGAGAGTTTAAGACTAATTCTCATTCAGTAAGATATATAATTCAAAGCACCCTTACCCTAGTGACTGTCAGCTTTTTAAGCCTTAAATGCCCACAGACCAACCTGATCATTAAATATAACATGGTAAATACATTACATATTTTGCCGTTCATTTATTTTTTTCTTGGGAAGGGTTTTGGGGGTTGGTTGCAGGGGACAAGGGGATAAAGGGAAAAACCCGGAGGGGTGGCTGGGAAGACTACTGTGTAGAAGGCCCAAAATTTGGTGCTATGCCCCTGCTAGTAAGTATTCAGTTTTCAGATAACTTAATTTAACCCAGAAGAGCAATTCAGCTCCAGAAGCAACCACCTATTCCACGTAAATAAAACTCAATACAGAACAATGTGAAGTTTTGCCAGCAGTACAGTAAGTGAAATAAGTAAAAATACAAAAACACAGGACAGAAATCATGGTGTCATATACAGATATCTCACCTATTCAAGGAAAGAGTGTCTGGTTAGAACTACTAATGAAAATTGTCATTAAAGCTGATGATAAAACATAAATTTTAGTGCAAAGGTGACCTTTTATTAAACTGTTCACTTTGAAACTTTTAATAAATTTGGGACATTAAGAAAAAAAAGGTTAAGGTTGAAGGAGGTGGAGTTGTGCTCCGGCAAGGTGCGATTTGGACATAAGGAGGCGGAGCTTCACTCTGGCAAGGTGCGATTTGGACATAAGGAGACGGAGCTGCATTCCGGCAAGGTGCAATTCAGACATAAGGAGGCGGAGCTTCACTCTGACAAGGTGCGATTTGGATATAACGAGGTGGAGCTGCATTCTGGCAAGGTGCGATTTGGACATAAGGAGGTGGAGCTGCACTCTGCTGGGCTCAGTCTGTATTTATATGCTGACTGTAACCAAAGGTCTCTATCACTGCGACCAACAGACACTTTATTTAACAATTAAGCTAAAAGATGCTGTTTCTATAAAAGAGACTAGTTGGTCCCGTTCCTATAGCACTATTAGGCCTTGTTTCTGTAACAAAAACACTCACAGACCTTCTATTTAAAAGTGAGGCTAACAGATTCTGTTACTCTAACACTAAGACTAACAGACCCCATTTATCTAACACTGTCAGGCCCTGCTTCTGTAATGGCGAGCCAAAATAATTTGTTAAGCATAATTTATTTCTCACAATAAGACCACGTTAAATCCAACATGAAAAAAATCTGAAGATCAGCCAGTAGTACACTACCAGTCAAAAGTTTTTGCACACACTGAGATTTTCTACATTTGCATGTTACTTGCTTAGTATTTACTAAAAATACATAAACTCTATATTCTTTGCTAACAAATAAATTTACAGTATGTTCACCATTTGAGTACCTTTATTAGCAAGAAAATGCCATGTCTTTGATTCATCAATGTAACCTCCTCTAGCAGTTATAACAGCAGAGAAAATTTGAGGCATTCCTCTACAAGGGACATTAAATACTGCTCTGTTTCATGGGATGAAACAGATAACTAGTGCATTTAAACTTAAAGGACAGCCTAGAATCTGACTATGCCATCACCACACAACCAGGTAATAGGATGTCAGACATGCACTGTTACATGCTCTCTCTATGTTATCAAGGAAACTTGTCTTATTTGACTTATATTTTCATTTATAGTTGCTCACTCAACTTTCCAGTGCGTAACAAGAATTAAAATCTGTGGTTTATGAAATAAATAAAAAAACGGTATAGTACAAACCTGTGGTATGCAAAAACTTTTGACTGGTAGTATAGATGTCTTTTCATTACACAATAAGTCCAGTTCTGTTCAGTTTACCACAAGCTATTTACACCTCTACCATACCCTGCTCTTGCAGGATCGAACGGCCCCAGCTCCATGCTAACCCTGTAAGGAACATAGGAGATTTAGCAGGGCCTTCCAGGCAGATGAGGACCTGCCGGGATGTGGAAATGAACAAGATTATTACCCTCAAGCAGTCTCCAGCTGAAGTTGCCGATACGAACATCAACATGCAGCTCTTTAAATGCGGACAGCAATTTGACGTGACATTTCCAAGAGCGACAGAAAGAGCGGAAGATTCAGAGAGAGAGGAGGACTAGATGTCTCTGGCTTGCATGAACAATTCCATCACTCCTTACTCCTGAATGATATACAGTACTGCTTTTTCTCAGAAAAGTGGGTAACAAGCGTGGTCAAATAAAATGCAACTTGGCGATTTATTGACGAGTGTGGGGGCCCAGTTACAAAGATGGTCCATTGAAAGAGCCAGATTTGGACACAAGGCCGGTCCCGCTGATTCATAGCCCGCTTCTGCGTGGTTTACCTATGACCAACAACAGGACTGTGGTCCTGTTCCTACAACCCTGCGATGATCAAAACATTTTACTGTAACAGTGAGACTATGTACCCATTATGAGCAGCGCTAAGACTAATGTCCCCTTTTTCCTGAAGCAATGAGACTAGACTTGGACAAATGTAATCTATTTAAACACATTTAGAAAGAAATCAGAGGCGAGTGACACATTTAATAGAGTTTATTAAACACATCAGTCTGTCTGCCTGAATGGTTTCTGAGGACAGAGCACCCAGACATCTTTCCTACTAATACACCACCTCAATGACATGGTGTAGCCATATCGCCGAGACTAGATGCATGCGCTCGGTGCTGTTTGCCAAACAAACTGATGTGTGATAATATGTTTTATCAGCGAAGTGTTCAATCACAGAGCCCAACTGTAGGATGTGGCATTGATCATGCGCCGACAGGGAGGGAGCAGGTCACCGTTAGGCTGATCAAGGGTATGCAGTAGTGGGTAAGCAGATAGCACGGTAACCACGGAGTGGTGCCCGGGAGTGTCCAGGCAAGCCAGGCTTTGGTCCTTGCCAGTGTTTGAATATGCATCAGCCTAATGATGATGATGATGATAATAATAATAATCATTATTATAAATAACAACACAACAACAACAATAATAATAATTATTATTATTAGTAGTAGTAGTAGAATTTGTGATGTGCATTTCTCACACCTAATGCACTACACAGCAAAAAAAAGCAGTTAAAAAAATACGACAGTAAACCTAAAATAGCAATATGATCAAGCAGGCAAAGAATACAAACAATACAAAAACCAGTGAAGGAATAAAAGAGGAGCTAGAGGCAATGGAGGGGAAAAAAACATAGGCATAAAGTCTCTGAGAAAACCAATTTAAATACCCCTAACCCTCACAGTAAGGCTGAAAGCACTGGCCAGCTTCTACACAAAGAGAAGCCGCAATGCTTCGAAAAATGAAGCGTATGGTCATCTGTTAATGGAACAGCCCCTGTCTACATCCAGTCCGTCATCTACTCTACACTGTTTATCTGCTGTTTTATTGATGCACCATGAATTATAAAGACTCTGCTGTCATTTCTGATGGCCTGATTCTAGAGTATTCTGTGAGAAGCCAGGAGCGTCTCAGATTCTCCAGTCACACCGCACATTAGTCTCTGTCATTCAGGGCAAGGGGCGTGGATTTAGGTATGGATGGTAGGGACATGTCCTTACCAATATTGTGGGAGTACTGTGTGTGTTTAGGGAGGTGGAGAGTTCGGGGCTGATTTGGTCCCTACCAATGTTGAAACCAAATCTATGCCCTTGGTTCAGGGAGTTGGTTGGGGGTTTGGAAAAAGGGCTGGCTCCCACAGAGGGTACCATTCACAGCCTCCCTCCGTTTAACCTCAGCAGAAGCCAGGCTGAAGGTTATCTCCCTTCTTTTCCAATTATTGGTTAAAAACAGTCAATTATGATCTGTTCCCGGTGAGAAAACGCAGCTTGTGGTTTGATTCAGAAAACATGCGTCCTGATGGTAGCATGCAGAGGGCGCTCCCATTGCGACTCATCTCCCATGCTCCTCCATCCCAGGCCTGCTGCGGGGCTAGCCTGGAGCGCTAATGCAGGCTAACGACACAGAATCTCGCACCTTACGCCCAGGCCTGCTTCCTGATTCGATCCGCTACTCCTGGCTCCCCTTCAGAAACACAGCTCAGACGGGAAATCGTTGCTGCCTCTAGGGCTTGTGCATGATCACGTCACCTGGCCCTTTGTGCGAAGAGCGAGGACCAGGCTGAAGGTGGGAGAGAACAGAAGCTTTCCTTCCGAAAGGTTTCCTTTTAAGCAAAGTCAGCGACTTGGTTTTCGATTTTCTTTCTGATATTATAGGATATCAATCCGTCTGTCTCACAGCTGCTAATAAGGTCGGCTCTGGATACGGAACGATCGTCTCAGAGGGTAGCAGCTCACTTCAAACCGCCGAGGAAAATGGGCAGGGGGAGAAAGAGAGTGAATGGGAGATGAGGAAGGCAGCCTCGCCAAGCTGGGGGCAACATCTAGATGATTTTGGTGTTCTCCTGGTGCCTCTCTAAGGCAGAGGTCCATTATTCTGTGGGTGGGTCTTCCCAGCACCTGTGTCTACCACCATTCGACTCATGCATATGTGTAGGGCCTCCAAGATATCAGAGCCCCCTGTTGGCCACAAACTGTCATTACACTGGGGGGACAGGGGGCCCCCAAGTGGCTGCTTGAATGGGGTCCCAGAAAAAACAAACTCGCCCCTGAGTCTACCCCCCACCCCCCCCGATATAACCCAATGACATCACTCCGGCTTTATCTGAATATTAATGACCCCCGAAACATCTTTATAACACACAGTTACAAAACGTGACACAGATTCATCTTTGTCACTGGGGTATAATTAATAGGGAGAATGGGCAAATTACATCCCTGATTAAACAGGCGCTCTCCTATTCATACACATTCATCATCGGGGGCACAAGCTTAACAACACTATGGTAAAGCTGACAGGCTGACCCCGAGGCAGTCTGTGTGCGATTTGTACCTGCTCTGCTACTTTTTTTTTTCCTAGACACATGCGATGATTTATTTATAGGTCTTTAATTATTCTGAATCTCCAAATGACAGATCACTGTTTTCTTTTCCCTTTTCTGGCATGCGGTTGGCTCCCAGACCTCCCTGCAAGAAATTCCTGCTGCGGTCACCCCATTTGGACACAACACAGGGCGTCATGCGGGGCTGGCGGATAAAGGGATAGGGAGATTTGGGGAAAAGATTGGGCAAATGGAGGCCAGCTTTCATCATCTGGAGAATGAGTGCCAGCCCAGCACCTGGGGTCATTTCCAGCCTACACACTTCCTGACTACCTCCGGTAGATTACGTGGTATTCGGAATAATTCTCCTGTAAGCCAATCTGCTATTATCCTGAAATAATGTTAAATAACAGATGCAGGAAAAATACTTTTACATTATCTGCCAAAAATGCTGGGCCTTCAGGCATTTGCCACTAGGGATCGAGAGGTGACAAAGTGTCTCGTCACATCTTTTTTTAACCTATCGTGAAAATCAACGCAATTTTTGTGAAGTGCTGCGTTACAGACCACCCAAGACCTTGGTGAGATCCACTGTTACATGCCCTGATATCCAAAAGGTGGGAGACTCATAAGCAGGAGCATCCGGTCACCAGGGCAATTCTAGGAGGGGAACTAAGAGAGGCCACAATTCATATAGAGGGGCCAAACTTAGCCTTTGATATGTTTTGAATCAGTGAGGGACAGGGGAGGGTACACACCGGGGGCCAATCAGCACCACTGTGGCTCTTTCACTGTATAGGGAAAATGAGCCCCGGCCTTTAGCAATTTAACAGGTTGCCATTTGGACTCCTACCTGGCATCCATTGCCCTGGGTAACAAAAAAGTTACTTTGTACATAAGGCTCTAGGCCACCAAAAGGCGTTGCTTAGCAACCCTTTGTTCTGACATACCCTTACAGTGGGAAAATGACGGCAACACTGATTGATGGACAATCCACATTATTTATGCTCTTCATTATTTATAGGGAAAATACAAGCTACCGCTGCTGCATGGTGTTCGGACGCCTCGACATGTTATTCTAGTGTGATTGATGAAAGTGTGCATTGGAAGCAGAGCGTCACATTAAAGCCACACACACACACAAAAAACAGAGGCATGAAAATGCTACATTATTTCCTACATTGGCCTCCACCGTTCTAATAACATGCATAACCAAAATTCATTTCGGTGTCAAAGATGGATGCTTGTTCTGAGATTTCAGAAGCTCCTGACGCAAACTAGGGTGGAGATTAATGAAGCAAGCTTTTCTTCCAGAGTGAACCCTCGTCAAAGAACATAAAAAACAGCTTATAATGTTGCCCCCCCACCTGTGCCTTTAAGTCAATATAATTCACCATGTCATTTGTCCTATAATCAGAGGTGGGTAATTCAGGTCCAGAGAGTAAAAGTCCAGACCAGGATTATGTTTCAACCAACCAGGTGATTATAAACAGTCACAGTCATAGAGTTCCAACTGATTGGCTGGAATAAAATCTTGGTCTGCACTTTTGCTCTCTGGACCTGGATTACCTACCTATTCCCATAATTATCCATTCCTATTAAAATCATGACGTTTGGCAATTATTGACTGACAGGAATGGCAGTAGAGGAGATGTGAGCCCCCTGACTGTACATCAGCACGGGAGAACAATGGAAATCCATTCAAAACATCCTGGATGCTTGTTCACAAAGGACACTGATATAGGGGTCTAGCTAAGAGGAAAGGTAACCGATACAGGCTAACATGCCAATGCAGGGTAACACACCAATGCAGGGTAATGTGGCCACAGTCAGAATGATCTGTATGAATAGTACATAGCCTGTCCTCTGTAGGCTGATGCATTAAAAATAGAGCTAATCTCACATGATAGAGTTAGTTTATCACCCCTTTCCTGGGTGTATCACGAGCCACCCTGTTATCACTGTAATAATCCCGACACCTATAAAAATGGACCATTATTAATTTGAAGGCTCAGCTCCTGTCTGCTGAATTGTAGACGAAGGAGGAAATTCACAGGCTAATCTATTACGTGTTCTGTCCTTTTTTAAAGGATATATTAACATTTAAGAGGAAGTGCCAGATTTTTAAGGAAAAGGAAATTCAAGGTGGACTTTTTGGTCAAATATAGAATACTTGCACAGTACTAATATTACATATGTAAATCTTCCATAACCACATATAGTACAGTCCTGATCACCATCCATCCATCCATCCATAAATGCCTTATCCAGTACACAGTCCCAATCACCATCCATCCATCCATCCATACCCAGTGGAAATCTGTGCAAACACTGAGTTTGTGTGTGTGTGTGTGTGTGTGTGTGCGTGTGCACGTATGTGTTTCCTGCAATACACTCCATATTTGCAGGATCCCAGAACTGGGTAAGTGACCATGGAATATGGATTTATACATATGAAGTAATGCTGTTGCTGCTCTTTCACACGCACAGCTATACACTGAAATACAGGCCTACCTGGGCTGAAAAACACTGGCCCAGACGATAACTTTTCTGGAAGACAAACCGATTTCCACGTCTCTAGGTAAGTTGGCATTTCTGTTCACCTGTAAACTTTGCTTCTTTCCTGGTTCTCAGTAACACTGTACCTCTATCTCACCCTTTCAATCAAATAGATAAATTAGTCTTCAGTCTCACGGGACCAGGATGTCAGGTGTCTGAGTCCGGGATCTTCCAAGCAACCAGACACCCTTTCGGCAATGATCCTCCACAGAATATCGATGACACCTCTACCTTGTTTACCACCACAATCATTTAAATACCCCATGCATCTGCCAGGCCATTTCCTGTTTGTTTGACTTCAGCTTTTACATCCTGATTCTGCTTTAGTTCTGTCCAGGTTTAGCCAATCAGCTTGGATTCTGTCTCTGTCACTGGTAAAATAAATCACGACGGATCACTCCTCAGCCAGCCCCTGGCCTGATTCATCACACAGCACATACACCTTTCCTGCGTTTTATGATAGTCACCAATCTGATAAAACCTCAGTGGAGTGTACCAGCTGACAGGGTGATCGCCAACGAAATGAGGAAAATACTGACTTACACCTTAATCAAAGAATCAGCTTGGCGCATCCATCTAAAATAAGCCCTTTTCCAGTACAGGGTCAAGGTGAGCCTGGAGCCTATTGCAGGAAGCATGGGGCACATGGCAGGGGACCACTCTGAATGGGATGCCAGTTCCTCACAGGGCACATACAACAACATACACACACACACACGCACAGACACACAAAGGGCGAGTTCACCTAACTGGATATTTTTGGACATGTGGGAGGAAACACAAGTACCCTGAGGATAACCTGTGTAAACCCGAGGAGAGCATGTGAGTGCAACACACACAGAGACACGATTTGGACCCCCAACCCTGCAGGTGTGGTGCAGCAGTGCTGCTCCCCAAGGCAAACACCCCCAATCAGGTTTACAGCCATTCAGAATAAATAAGATCAAGTGCCAGGGGTGCTCTATGTTTTCCGGAAACATCCTCACGGTGCACGCCAGTGATCACGGTGGATTTTGCCACAAGCCCCCTGGAGGCCGAGAGCTAAATGCCACTTGAAAGGACGTCCCGTCTTCCTGCACGGACATCAAAGGCGAGGCGTGAAGAGGCTTTCGTGTATCCCAGGCGACTCTGCTATGAAGCCCTTCTGCAGTTTCCTTCTTATCTTTACTGGGGTTGTATGTGTTACCCCCCACCCTCTCTGGAGAGTGTGCCACCCTGCCTCTCTGCTCCTACTCCACCCTGACTATACAGTTTTCCTTTATCAACACTGTCTCCTCCCACCCTTCTACCCTCCTACTCTACCTTGACTCTTTGTCCCTACTCCACCCTGACTTTCTGCTCCTACTCCACCCTGACTGTTTTCCTTCATCCACACTGTCTCCTTCCACTCTCCACCCTGACGGCTGGCTTCCAGGCAACCACCCAAAAAAAATTCCACTTCTGTTCTATTTTTGCTCAAGCAGATATAACTAGTTAAGAATCCAAATCCTAAATTATTGACCACTATTGTGAACAGACAGTTTTTTCCAGAGCTGCTCATAGAAGTGGATGAGATCCAGGTACGTTTCTGAGAGGCCTGTGATTTTGCGAACGACAACACTCCCCTCCACACCAGCACTGCTGGAATGGGCCCGTGTGGATTTCCGCACACCGGGGAAACACTGCCAGTTTAATTAGCCGTCCGTTATCATTCTGTGGGCTTAATTAGCCGGGCAGCTGTCAAGGGGAGAGGCACCACACGCCTTAACCCAAGTGTTCCTGAGAAGCAGCTCTTCACAATGACCTTAAAGTAGCAGTAGCTTATCGTTCCATTTATCCGCTCACCTGGTCAATGTGGCCCACCGGATCAATGCCCAAAGATCTGTACGGATACCTGCCACCCTCAAACCCAGATATGCGGCAAGATCTGTAAACCGTTTGCTTAAATTCTTAATCCTTGAGTACATTTTGGTCCCAAGACCTCAGTGATTCTCCAGGGTACACTGATAATGCTCGCCTGCCAAACTCGATTATGCGGACTCTTAAAAACCGGCCCAAAAAGACAGATCTTATCCGAAACTGGCCCCATCTCCTTTAAATCACTGCCATTCCTTCTAAATCAGGACTGACTGCTGTCCTCATCACACAGATAAGAGGCGGCCTTGCATAACCAAACTGGAGCATGGCCTTAGACAGCCTCTCAGCACGTAAATCACATTAGCCTAGCGCACTCTGGTGTTCCACGCATGGCTGGACACGACAGCACTTCCCGTGAGCTGACCGCAGGCCTGCCTGCTCACTCAAGCGTTTTTTTTTTTAAGGTCCATGAGCCAAGGACGCAGCCCAGTGCTGGGGGAAGTGGGAGAATTGGAAGATCTTTCCCACAATGCACAGCATTCTGGAAAGCTCACCCCGTCAGAACTGTCAGAAGAAAACTAATTACAGCCGGCTCTAAAGAGTGATGGATGAGCGACTTCATTGAAGTATTTTCCGGCAGACATGTTTGCTGTGGAAACTCCGTTTTCTGTCAACTGTCGTTCACCTCCGAGGACTGAGAGTCAGAGAAAGGCCATCCTGGATATCTGAACCACCATGCTGGAGCCTCGTGGACGTCTGGTCCACAACAGCTGAGATCCAGACTACTGCGATCCACTGATCGGCTGTTTTTCCTCAAGCCAAAATGATTGAATTATCTGTCCTAACAGGGGTGAGAGATGGGTTAGTTAAAAAAGACTCCTTTTAAAACTATAGAATAATCCTGAGGTAAGTCAAGAGCAAAAATGATTACATAGTTCATGGGCACTGCGTGTGCTACAGACCAAGAATTTGCACCCATGAAATACAGCAAACGGGGCGTTTTTGTTCTGGTTGTTACTGCAGGGTAAAACATTATTGGTGTATTTTCTGACTACAGGCACATGTGAAGAACAACAGACAGCTCCGCTGGTCACATTTCACTTCATTGAAAAGGATGGAGCCAGATATCAACCTGATCGGTAAAACTTGAGGAATGATGTCACTCCAAGAGCGAAATGACACTTAAAACAAGATGGATCAGAGTCTTGAACGTAAGCACGGCTTCTAAAGACCATGACCTTCTCATATTTCCCTCCACTCATCCTCCAGCCACTTATGCAATGCAGGGTCATGGAATATTCTAGTCTTCATCATTCACAAACCCTCCAGCTGTGCATCCATACAGGGTCACATAATGCTGAAGTCTTCTGCACTGTTCTGTTCTTGCATAATAACAGAAATTATTATAATAATGTAATAATAATAACAACAGGAGGTCATTTCAGTGTCCGCCACTGTTTCGTTTGTTCTTGAGTTTAGGCAGAGATCCTGATTTATCTCTTTCCTTCAATGCCCACAATAACCGCCCCCCCCCCATAAAAACTTCCCTCATTAATATTACTCTGCGAATCTGAAAATTGCTGAAGAAACAAGTAACTTCTTATCCACTGCTGACGAGTGGCGGCCAAATCAATCAGTGTTTTTTTTTAATCCTAACAGATGCAGAACAGGCCATATATAAACAAAGAGATACTTCCCACCACTGTCACTCAGAAAGTCTCTGTTGCCCACGGCAAGAGAACGTTGACGGCCTCTGGCATCCAGCCCCAGTCTGGCATCTTACTCTTTACTGTGACAGATGCTGATGTCATCTTCTCTGAGGATCTAAGGTCACCCCCCTCAGACCATTAAATGCAGCGTTGAGGGAGTGTGATGGGACGCGATATACCCCCTACCTTATGGAAAAGCTGGTTCAGTACCGATGTTGAATGAGAAAGGAGTACAATTCTTGCACTTTCAGAAAAACGCTAAAAACTTTCTATAAAATCTACATTCCACAACAGATTCTCATATAACCTCAGAGAGACAACAGCACTGAAGGGAAAAAATAGAACTGAATACATTTTCAAAGCAGAGAAAAAAGACAATCTGTTATTTTTACTGCAGGAATCAAAGCATGTTGAAGATCTGACCCCCTGTTAAGGCTGACAGGGGATCTGGGGGTGTGTGACAGACGGGTAATTAAACCGGCATGTGCCAGGCCACAGAAGCGTACTCCGGACCACCACAAGCTTGTCCCCATTTCGGCATCACCCCGTTGGCATGGAAATAAGCTTAAGTGGTAACGTGTAGATCACTACGCTTCTAGTTCACATGACAGCTGGGGTCTCTTTCCCCCCCCCCCCCCCCCCCCCGGGGGGGAAGGGGGGCCTTTTTGGGTTGTTTTTTGGCCCCCCCCCCCCCCCCCAGACGCGTGCAGGAACGTCGACTCTTATGGGATTCTTTGTGGCCCCCGCCTGCACCCATAAGGGGGAAAAGGTGCTGGGTGAAGAGGTGCCCAGAGGTTGCTGCGAGACCATCATCAAGGTAGTGCCCCTATGTCACGGTTACTCATACAAGACTCAAGATGCCCAACCTTATGACAGCGGACCGGTTCATGTTGTGCAAAAATTTCACAGAGGGGGTCGGGAAGAGAGCATGTTGGAGGTAAAACTTGCTGAGCTGAGGGTGGGAGGGTGCTGGCACTAGTTTTAGCAACTTTAACCGTTTCCATTTTTTTCATACGACATCCGAATGCACCAGTTTCAGGGGTAGTTTAAAAAAAAGGTGTGGCTTGAAAATGAATAGTTTTTGGAAATTATCTGACCCTCCCCCTAATCCTCCAGTGTTCCATGGCCTGGGGGGTTGGAAACCCCTGCTTTAAATGAAGATATATCCTGAAAAGATGCCTATTACAACAACTCATACCCCAGAATAACTGATACTATTATTTCAAAACTAGAAGATGCTGAAACTACAATTACTGCCATAGTGATGGCTGCTGTTTGAAAGAATAGATCTATCTTCCATAACCACTTATCCAGTAGAGTTCAGGTGAGCCTGGCGCATATCCCAGAATGCAAAGGGAATGAGGCAGGGGTCACCCTGGATGGAATGCCAGTCTGTCACAGGGCACACTCACACAGAGTGGAAAATCTGGAAGAACCAGTTCACATAACCGCATGTTTTTGGACAGAGGGTAGAATCTGGAGAACCTGGAGGACACCCACACGACACTGGGACAACATGCAAGCCCCACACAGAGTGGGAATCCATGCAGATGTGAGGCTACAGTGCCCTCCACATACTCAAACTCACATTTGTTACTAACATTACTCATTTTGTTAAGATTACTGTATAATTACGCAAGTAAACAGCTACAAACAGTGCCTGCTTATTGTGATCCAGATAACTAACAGGGAAGATTCCCGTCATGCTGGAACGCAGGCACAATCAGGCGACCGTGTGTTTTAACACTGAGCACGGCCCACGTAATGCGGATTATAATGCAAGTCACCAGTCGCTGCTGATTAAACAGCGGGTTGAGAGGGTAAATCACTTAACCGAAATATTCACGCCACAGTCCGCATTTAATGTGCCCCAGAGGGGAGCGACCGTTTTACCAGGACACAGGGGCTGTCCAGGGAGCTGATGATGCAGGGTGTGGGTGCTATCCAGGGTCCTCAACTCAGCAGCGCTGAATTACATTACGTTATTTTTTTTGAACATTTTATTTATATAGAAGACACTTTCATCTAAAGGGACATACAACTGAGAGAGCGGGGTCAGCCAGTGCCTGAAGCAACTGGGGATTAAGGGCCCAATAATGACAGGGAGACGACTTCTCCCTCGTCGATCGTCTATTGAGCCCAAACAAGGTCAGCTGCGCCATTTGAAATGTCCCGCTCCAGTTGGCTCCCCCGGTGCTCCGCCCACATAGCCCACCCCACCCAGGTTCACAGTCGGCAGACAGATACGTTAACAGAAAAGCACCGGAAAACTCAAGGACTCATCCAAACCGCAGACCGGAGATGGGGACTCGGACGCCCAGCACTGATTCATTCACAGGCGGCTGCTGCTTTGTGTTACCTCTGTTTCCTTCGAAATATGCGACACGTACAGAATTATATATAAAAAAAACCCACCAAAGCTGCCTTGGACAAAACATTATCCGATCCGTAAAGAAAAAGCGATATGAGCGACCTTGCCGTGACCGCCAGATGCCAGTCATGAGGAGGGGACCGTAGAGACTGCTCTGTCACAGCGCAAAACGGATGCCAGACCTCGGTCCACCCGAGTACAGCGCCACCCGGGGGGGAGGGGGGGGCATAAATTATGTAAAAGCTAGAGAGGGATGCTGGCCCACTGTCATCTTACTGTGGGACAAGCTTTTGGTGGTGGGGGGGGGTCTGAAAGCCTAGCACATCCCTAAACTCAGCCGGGAGGTTGGCAGGGCATCCCACCCCCCACAGCCAGACATGACAGGGGGTAGCAGGCTTGGAGCTGACAGCCTGCTCTGTGTATTCCCCAGGGGCATGGAAGCCCCTCTCAGACCTTAATTACTACAGCAAACCGCACTTATTTAGCCGATCTAACTTTTTCATATTTCAAAGAAATCCTATATTTTACAAGAATCCTCTTAGGGATTCTGATGTAAATTCCAGTGGATGAACCTGCTTTAGACAACTCTCTGGCAATTAGAGTATTATGGTATGGCATTGTGGGAAAAGGCCCGTTTTAGCATAACGGCTAATCTATGTAACACCTTTGTTCTTTATAACATCTCTCTGGGAGAACCAGCCTGAAATCCGGCAGATCCATTATGCATGATGTCGCATTAAAAATGCAAGGTTAGAAGGTCGTGACCCATGGATGGAGACCTGGGGGCCATGCCTGACATAAGGCCCATTGCTACATATGTACCTTGGGTATATGGGATGCTGTGTGTCTGATTGGTCCATGAACTGTAGGGGGTAGGACTACTGCTCTCCCACATATTTGTAATGAAATGCATTTTTTTCATAACTTTTGATGTATAGATGAAAAATTGCCATGCTCTTGATGAGGCAGTAGGTGGTGCTGTAATTAAGGGCTAAGCTAGCATTGACTTCCAGGAAGTGGCTCAACAGGTTTCAAAGAGTGGGGCTCTGCCTGTTATGTGGTTTAAGATGTTAACCTCACAGTGACATTTGCCTGTCTCTGAGCTGGAGGGCTCGACAGCTAGGCCCAAACGCAAATCACCCGGCTGTTCACCGGGAATTAATTAACATGTTGGCACAGCAACCTGAGAATGGTGCTATATGGGCAGGACTGCGAGAGCTTCTTATAATCTTCATCATAATGATAGCTGTGAAGTATGTGTCAATACAATGCCAATCAGCAAACATACTGTTTCTTATTGGCCCGTACTTATGGGAAGACTAAAGATGTCCCTCCAGATGGTTAACCAACTAACCAATTCCCGTGAGTTCGCAGAAGACCTCTACAGCTATTATCAGGTAGCCCCAAATACGTGTAGCGTGAGCCCTACTGTTGTACCCCTGAGGACGGCCTTCCCTTGGGCAACTTGGCTTAAACTGTAAAGCTGCAAGGTGCCACTAGGGACAAAAGTGAGCATTTGTCCAGCAGGAAAAAAAATGAATCGGGGCAAACTGCGATCGGCTTTGCGCTGGTGTGGGCTGGCGGGGCTCTGTTCCCCTTCACTGCATTCTATGACAGTATGAGGGGCGGCCTTTCACTTGCTCTGCCCTTCCAGAGATTCAGCACTTCTTCTCATAATGTGCCCCATGCCCCCCCCAACACTTCCTGCCACTCTGTTTTCCTTCACTGTGCACCACGACCTTTAAAGAGATTTGCCCGCTTGCGTAATTAAAAAAAAAGAAGGAAATACACACACTTAATTATTTCTTTTTCCTGCTGTTCGCCCTCTTGGTGGGCCGGCTTTGTTCTAGAACATTCTGCCACCAGCCTCTTGTCTTCCTCGCCATCGTGCCCCGGAGGCTGTGCCTGCCACATTAATAGGCTGCGCTACCTCCCACACATGGCAGAACAGACGGAGGTCTAACAGCTGCGTCACATGCCCGGTTTACGCAGCAGACCCCTGCAATGTGGTCCACTTTGCTGTGGGCTACTGGGGAGAAAATCGGGGGAAAAGGCTGTTTAACAGGGGTAGAGCCACAGGGGCACTGGCCCCCGGTTGATAGCTGACTGGCCCTCTGAGTACCCCTCCCCCATCACTCACCAATTCAAAACATATCCTTCTCTATGAATTATGGCCTCTCTTACACACCTCCACCTTTAAAAAAATCTTAGAATTCCTCCTGCTGTGTGTGCAAGTGCCATAAAGGCAGCATGTGCCACTAAGGCAACTAGTGCCTCAGAGGCAGCGAGTGTCACAGAGGCAGCGAGTGTCACAGAGGCAGCGTGTGACACAGAGGCAGCGTGTGCCACAAAGGCAGAGTGTGCCACAAAGGCAGTAAGAGCCACAACGAACATTTCCGGGGTGGTGGGGGGGGAGGCCGTATCAATAAAGGCAGGAAGTGCAAAAAAAGGAAGGTGTTCGTAAA
>JAAGVU020000078.1:15812425-15825599 GCA_011763525.2 Mormyrus iriodes | reverse complement strand
GCCCACAGCCTCCGGGATAGGCTCCGGACCCCCCGCGACCCGAAATGGACTAAGCGGTTCTGGAAAATGGATGGATGAGACTCTCACAGCCGCAAGCTTTCCCAGAATTCCATGCCAAGTCACATGACACAGAGGGCCACTACACACCTGCAGGATGTGACCTTCATTTCAGACCTTGATTGTAAGGTTAAAACGAGTGTGTAATTTTATCGATTTAATTAGCCATAGGACTCATTTACATAATCTATCACCAGCAAATCACACGACCCGTGAGCAAGGGATCATTGATTAAAATATCAGGCAGCGTCTGGGATGGCAGGGAAAACGCCCGCTGGATTTAAATGTCAACTCACCCACATTAATGTCACACTTCCCACATGCTGGCATGGGGGAGGGGGGGCGGAGCAGGAGGGGTGCTGAAACCGTGGTCCACCGCCGATTGGGTCAGCTGTCCCAGATGAGCCCAGCTCTTATCCCTGAATGGAAGAAAAAAACAAGCAAGGACTTATAGTGTAGCACGTTTGCTAACAGATCTAGCACAGCTTGTTTATGGGGTTTTTTATTACGAGGGCGTGAAGCTGGCAGCAATGCCACGTGACTCTGCCAGAGCTTTCCGGAATGTTGACGATGGCGCAGTCTATGACGCATGCTTCGGATGCCCCAATCGATCAGGAGATCGATCAATGGGCGTTTGTTTCTCTTATTTCTTACGAACATGCTTTTATAAGGCATGGGTCATTTCTGGTCATAAAAACAGAAAAAATAGCCAGTATTGGAAACAGAAAATAATGGTCTAATCTCCATGGCAGAATATCTTGCTGCTATTTCAGTGCTTTACAGTGAGAATCAGGATGAAGTGTCTTGGGGAGGGGTATGAGGATGCTGATGGCTTGGTGGGGGGTTTTGGTATTTACACCAATCAGCCATAACATTAAAACCACTGACAGGTGAAAGTGAACAATATTTATTATCTCGTTACAGGTTATATATGCCACTATATATTGGGGAAGTGAACAGTCAGTTCTTGAAGATGATGTGCTGGAAGCAGGAAAAATGGGCAAGCGTAAGTATCTGAGTGACTTTGACAAAAGTCAAATTGTGATGGTTAGACGACTGGGTCAGAGCATCTCCAAAACAGCAGGTCTCGTGGCGTGTCCTCGGTATGCAGTGGTCAGGTCCTACCAAAAGTGGTTCAAGGAAGGCCAATTAGTGAACCAGCGATGGGATATGGGAGCCCAAGGCTCGCTGATATGCGTGGAGAGAGAAAGCTAGTCTGTCTAGCCTGATCCCGCAGGAGACGTACTGTAGCACTATCTGCTGAAAAAGTTACTGCTGACTGTGATAGAAAGATGTCAAAAATCCTGTGTTCTCTACAACTGAGTACGGACGGCTATCTTTAGCAATGAACACTCCAAAAGCCATCTCATGAGGCCGTTTCTGCCTTGCTCTGGTCATACACACATTTGGATTATGTCTTCTCAAATGAGTTAGCTTGCTGAATATGTTTCCAGCAACATATCTGAGTTCGGTATAACAGAGCCAACAGACAGTCTTGGTCTTATTAATTACTGGTTCTCTAATGTTCTCAAACTGCCAATCATGACTGAATGTAACCAGCATAAGCTGTAACTAACTCACAGCCACAATTAGTATAATAAATTTAGGTCCCAACCACGTTAATAAATGTATTCATCATTTCATTGTGCGTACCAAACCGAAAACGATGTACTGAATGGTACATGACAAATACATGTACCGTTACAGCCCTAGAAGATATGCACTTATTATTTCTTATAAAATCATGTTAAAATTATTTTACACTACTGCCATGTTGTATCTAATTTTTGCACGCTATTAAGTGTTGCACAGTAATTATGCTTGCAGGTACTTATTCATGGTAACAAAGTGGTTGTTTGGGATATATAAATACATGACTGACTTAGTGATACACTTACAGATATGAAAAGCACTTAAGGTTTAATATTCAGTTACACCTAAGTGACACATTTGGCCAAAATAGTGAGTGACCAAGCTACAAAACATTTTTCAGTTTTTGCAAGTCGAAGTCTGTATCATTAGAATTGTTTTAGATGTGAATTGCTGAACACTGTTAAAATACAATAGTATATACTCCTATTTCAAAATAAAAAAGGCATAGTTTTTGAATTCTACTTATTTGAATAGTTTACTAAAGGAACTCTTCACTTGGGGAGATGTAAATACGAAAATAGTATTAAATTGATCATTTAAAAAAATAAATCACTATTAAACGTGTTAAATTATTAAATCAATGACTATTGCATTTATCATACTTACTTATGGTGAAATTACTTAAGGATTGACCATGACTTGACATGACTTGCTTCACTAAGTCCTTGACTTGCCTGCTTCTAAGAAGCATGACTTGAGACTTGACTCAAAACTTGATGCTTAGGACTTGTGTAACTGTGACTGAATTATACTTCTGTGTCAAGCCTACGTCGTGACTTACGCCAGCAGCCTATGCCGTTGCATATATAACTGTGCGCTGACGTATTTGTGTCGCTTAGCAATTACAGCGCGTACATACAGTAATGGCTGGCAGACCGAAGCATCGCGACGACAACAGCTAATACGGATAAGGCTCATTTAAAGGAAAACAACGCCATTTAAATACTGTCTTTAACAGTGCTATAGCAGTAACCCATGAAGCGCCACAAGATCTACAAACCAGAATCACAAGGTCACACGCTGAACTATCAGGTATACACACGGTGGGAGATTTATACAAAGCTAATGACATGTAAGGATCGGACAGGGTGCACATTAGACAGGGGCAAACATACATGCCACAATTGGGGAATACAACTATTACCACAACAATACAACAAGGGCTATTTATAGTTCCACAGACAGGGGCTATTTACAATTACTCGTGGGGCATGCTGGGACATGCAACCCCGCCGGCGCTACAATAGTATTAAATGTTGCATTGGTTCCCCCACTCTGCGATATGTTCTATTGTTGAATTACACAACTGAAACAGATAAAAACAAACATTTAACAAAGGATCCATTTATCGAGTCCTGGTTGTTGTCGTGCTGCTCAAAACCTCCAATAGATAAATTTGGACAAATTTCGAGCCGCTACAAGGTCACTTTGTATGCTTTTATCCTTTCTCGAGTTAGCGTCTACACTACTTTTTTTAGTCTCGTAAAGTACGAATAAACTTAATGGAGGTAAGTGAAATTGGGGCTGTTATCCTGAGTATTTTGTAGACTTTTTGCTACGATGCCTAGGGTGGGATATTTAATGCTAGATATAAATAGCTCTTTAGTTTCAGTAACCAATATAAGTACACCTGGGATGTGCGCTTTTTTCACTCTGATAGAAAATGACCGTTACCAAGCGGACCAGTCACTGTTCTTGCAGTCTGCGTCGCCGCGACGTGTAGTTACAATTATGGGGAAGTACTCGTCAGGCTACGGCGTAGGTCCACAGCTAATCCGCGGTTACTGCATCGATCCGATGCAGAAGTATAAATCAGCCTTTAGTCCCATGCCTCCCAGATACTACAGGATACCTGCAGAGGTCTTGTGGAGTCATTGCCTTAAGAGATCAGAAGTGTTTCGGGGGCACGAGAGGGACCTTAACAATATTAGGCAGGTTGTTTTAATGTTATAGCCGGTCGGTGTATAACAGCTGTGTGTGTAAGCCTTGAGGTGCGACCTGCCTCTCAGCTTGGCACTGTGCCCCCTACTGTTGTCTAGGAATGGATGCATAGTGAGATGGAACCTTTGGTGAAGCTACTGCACTAATCTACAAACAGCTGGTACATATCTCATCTTCTCACAAGCTCAGACAGGGGCAGCAACTGCGATGCTTCCTGCTAATGAGAATAAAGTCATCTGGTAATTAAAAAAAAAAAAAAACAGAGTGCAGATCATCATCATCCTCCATGAGCGATAGAAAAAGGCATCATGTCAGCAGTGGTGTCACATCGCATCAGGAAGCCTGTTTGGAAACAAAGAGATTAACCCCCCCACCCCCTGGTGCAGGGTGCCTAAGACTACTACCCTGAGCCCGTCATCCAATCAAGAGAACTCCCCCCCTTCAGCTTGGGAGTGGGAGGGGGGGGCGTGGTGGTGGTTTCAATTTCACACTCTGCTGGAGGGTATTTCACAGACAGGCTAGTACACAGCGGTATATAAATAAATAAAATTGTAAACGCGCAGTGGGGAGAGGGGGGATGGCGAGTCATGCTTTGGCGCTCGATCCAGATTCGAGGGTCAACAACCGTAAAGATAAAAGCTGCGTTTTCCCCCAATCTGGCGTCATCTGTGATCACCACTCCCCTAGCCACCCTCCTCTACTCTCACACTGCTGTCCCGCGTCCCACCCCCCCAAGGTCGATTTTATTGACGCGCGGGCCGCGTTTACGAGGGACGTTATGCGCTCCGCCGGTAATAAGGCCCACCAGGGGTGTCGAGCACAGCTCTGCGTTACTCTCGCTTGAATTCACACTCGTTCCAAGCAGACGTGTGCAAAGCCATCAAGCTGCTGCAATACTGCGTACACTTGTACCTGAGTAATCATTGGAAGCTCAGTATAGCTGCACTTATGCCTAGTCGACTCCTTGACAGCCGGATATTTGTAATGTGGTATTTGCCTCACTTATATGCCGCTTTGGACAAAAGCTCTGATCATCTCCTCCTGATCTCCTACTTCTCCACTGGTTGACCCCATTGCTGTATTCTCATTATCTCAAAATCTGAGGTCCCCAACAATTCTACAACTCATGAGCCGGGTCTGAGCACAGGGTCTGTTGCTGAATTCTCTTCACTGTGTCCCTGTCGCAGAATTGGCATTTTTGACTGGGTGGGGGGAGAAAACGAATCCTTGAATTTCAAGAGGAGAGAGGATTAGAGGGCAGAGTTTGAGAACAGCCCAGCATCACCGGAGGAATGAGAAATAAAGGATCTTTCCTGCGCCCATTCCACCACATGCTTATCCTGACGGTTGCGATTCCAGACTTCAAACGGGAGTGGGCCCGATTAGCTGCAGCACGGCATTCCGTCCGGCACAGTGAGGGTTCAGGCAGAGGGAAAACCTCTTCCCCAAAAGAGTAGGTTTTCTGTAAATCTGCGTGACTGTCTACTGGCGTCACACTCCTGTCATTCTGCCATCATTCACGCCTGTTGAGGTACGGATTATGGCACAGAGATTCACTCACTAATGTCTACAGTGTGCTCATTTTCAGTATTAAATTTTACATTCGACACAAATTGCATCATAAATTTTATTTTATTAAGACTATATTTCCAGCACAGGTGCCCCCCCTGCTGCCTGTCTTTTATTATTTTTGAACGGGCAGTATTTATGGACAGATGCTGATATTCCCCTAAGGTGCCCACTGAGGAGGCGTGTCCCAGACCGTCACCATGGTGAGGCCTAGTCACCTGACAATAACCGGTGAACAGGGCACCGTCCTCTTACACTCACAGTCATGCTACAGGCTTTGATGGTGCCAGACGGAGGCCCTGTTGCGGGATCCTAGAATGAAAATTGCAGAAAGATGCCACTGTCCTCCCCACATGAAACTGCACATCATCAGAGCGGCAGGTGGAGCTGTTGTCTCCCTGCAGGAGATTGGGCAGGTATTAATCACGCAGGTGCTCCAGACAGACAGAGCATAACGTTCAGCCACAGACTACCGGTATGGAGGGCACTGCCTGCTTTCTTTTAAGCGTGGTACCGGGGGAGGGGGCTCTTCTTAATGCCCATGTTCCCTCAGCTCAACATGTGTGGCCTTCCATGCAGCAACTCACAGATACTGAGCTGTCTGTGCCAGTCTATGTCTGTCTGTCTGTCTCTGTCAGTGTCTGTCTATGTGTCTGTCTCTGTCAGTGTCTGTCTCTGTCAGTCTGTCTCTGTCAGTGTCTGTCTCTGTCAGTGTCTGTCTATGTGTCTGTCTCTGTCAGTCTGTCTCTGTCAGTCTATTTCTCTGTCAGTGTCTGTCTGTCTGTGTCTGTTTGTGTCTTTCTTCACATTCTATCCCCAGAAGGCTCACGGTTGAGTGTTGGGGGGGGCTGCCTGTTCATTTCAAACCACAAGAATGAATGACAGAATTGTACACAGGATCCCAAAACATGGCCTACTCCATCACTATCCCAGCTCTCGAACCCGCCATTCAGGACTGACTGAGGCTCCAGGCTGGGATGACCTTTGACCTCATGAGGTCGATCACAATTAATCACTTTAAATCAGCTGCGCAAAACGATGAGGCAGAATCCATAAAACCTTTGATCCAATGGGCGGAATAACCATCCAATCCCGCGCTGTTTACCAAAACGCACACATTAAAAGGGTAAGCTGTCTTTTCAATTATCATCTACCCTCATTTGCATGCAAACCACCTTCGATACCATGCTCTCGCTAACTGCAGGACTGCAGTGTTTCTGCAAACGAGCAAGCTCACCTGCTCCCCGCCTGATCGAGGCAGCCTTAGGGGCGAATACCTTCCATTAGCACATGTGAGCTTAATTACTGTTTCCGACAGAGCTCTTTAATTAATAGGCGTGGGCCTCTGCATGTCAGTCTGTTGTCTCCACCGCACAGACACAGCTCGGGTCTGGCTAACGCCACTGTACCAGCACCCTTTCTCTGTGTTTAAGTAAACAGATAAACGAGTGATAGTTCCGTGGGTCACGTGATTCTAGCAGGAGGACAGGCAGGCAGCATTGTATGCAAAACCTGTGTTTCTGCAAACAGAGAGGCCTGGAAGATCTGAGCCACGCCGGTGGGGGGGGTTGGGTCCACGTTCCCATTCATTCCTGCGCACTGGCTTTCCTCCTGAAGGACAATCACATGGAGAGGGAGGGAGCATAGAGATTCGCTGGCATCCGTGGTGACGTCACCCGCCCGTGGCTTTCCGGAATGGGCGGCGGAGGCCGGCTCGCAAGTGTGCCAGGAGCAGGCTGGGTGTCGGCTCTCCCATCTGTGCCTTGCCCACTTGGGAGGGGGGTATCTTTTCATTGCAGGACTCTTCAAAATCTAATAAAATTTAAATATTAAATATTTTATATTAAAATATTTCTATAAAATATAAATAATAAAATAAAATCCACCCCACGCACTCATCATGGGCAGAGCTGTACATAGAGGAAGGGCTCTCTCTCTCTCTCTTTCTCTCACTGTCCCCCTCCCACCTCTCATCCATACCACCCTGCATCCAGCCACTCATCTTCATCTGGAGTGACTCCCAGCTGGATCTTTTTACTTAAGCTACTCCGGTTAAGTGCTGAGCTTAATAGGACCGTCCCGGGACCTAGCTGACCGCCGGCATGCCATAAATCCTGACTGCCACCCCCAATCCAAGCTTCTGATTGGCTGAGAATATGAGCCCGTGCCTATTCTCCAGCTTGACCCAGATGTTAAGCTTCAACGGAGTCTGAGTGTTCAAACTGCAGCCACCCTCATGGAGTGAGAAGGATGCTGAAAATGCACGGCATGGATGGATGGCCACTAGGAGGCAGACAAGTTAACACCTACTTGAAGCGTGCCTTGCTGATTTCATGGAGTCTGTGTGAAGTGCTTTGGGGTTTCCGAGGTCCGACTTGCAAATTGGACACGGCTGCGGTGATGTTTACATGGCGGCTGAGCCGTTTGCCATGTGCCATGCCATGAAGAGCGCCGTGTCCCCCAGAGCTTCAAAGAATTGGCTCTGCTGGTTTGGCGGGCCTGAGAGTTATACATTGGGCCCAACAGTTTGAATGAGTGGAGGCTGAGACGACTGAAATGGAGCAGGCGGCTGCCAGTTTGACGTCATGTTGCTATGTCAACGCTTTGAGACACGCATGTTTCAAGGATAATCCTGCCGTTTACGACGATGGTGCGTCTGCTATTATGAGAAGCCAATTAAAAAGTCAGGTACCTCCGGGGCTTATGGGAAAATGGGTTGGGAATCAAGCTATGCTGAGCCAGAGCGGGACTGCAAATGCCATCTAACCCCGTATCCTTCCACAGAGCCTCATCATGGCATCTCCGTGGGAGGGGAGGGGGCACCACTGCTTAGCTCAAGTGGCTCATGGTGGGGAAGGAGGTGAAGGATTAGCAGCAGCCCCAGAAAACAAAAGAGAAATACAGGCTGTCTAACAGCTTAGGAGAGAGAGACCGGACCCATCCGTTCATCTTCCGAGGGTTCATCCTGTTCAGGGACTCGGGGGACAGGGATACCATCATTCCCAGCTCTTGGGTTGTGGGTTTGACCTGAGGTTCAAAGCAGTGGAGTCAATGGCTAAAAATCCACACCCTCATTTAAAATAATAATAGACACAGAGCACAAAAAACCAAAATACACCTTTGTCAAATGTGTCATTTACTGCCAAGAATTAGATAATGGAATAATATTATTCCCACCATCAGCTGGAACACAAAAACACAGTAGATGTTGTGCTTGATATTGAACGTAAGCTCTGTTTACTGAGTGGAGAAGTACTCTACCGACTTCTATAAATATCCCTCTGTACAAAAAAACCCCAGAAACTATGCCTACAGTACAGCAAAGTACCACAAAGCTTCTCTTTTTAGTACTTTTTTCAACCTTAGCTATCTGTTTTTGAACACTACAGCCGTACAAAAAAAACTCAATTTCCCAGCATGCATCACTATAGTACAAAAAAAAAACTCAGTTTACTAGAATGCACCACTCCCCCACCTATGACCAAATGACTCAAAAGGCCCACAAATACAGTGCATTCGCTAGGATTCAAACCTGTCTATACATGACGGAGCAGATCGGAAGAATTTATGGAGCACTAGAACATGACCGTGTTAGAATGCTCAGCCCGAACTGGACTAATGGCCATTCCTGCCTCAATGGCAGCCCCGCAGAAGAAGAGTTCATTGCCACCTGCCTCTATCTGGTCATCCAAACATCAACGATCAATGTCGACCAGCCTGCTGCCTGATTCCACCTGAAGTATATTTTCCGTCACTCTGCCACAAGGAAAATGAAACTCGCATGATTGGGGTCAGAGGGTATTCGATTTAGGATTGGGTGGAAAACAGATGACATTATCAGCAGAATAAATTCAAGCCATGCCTTGATATATATTAAAGCACAAAATAAATAATGTATCATTTTCATATCATGTTAATATCAGTTGTGTAAGCCATCCATCCATTTTTTATAAACACTCTTTATAAACAATGCAGGGTCACTGTGTCCCTGGAGCCAGTCTTAGGGAGCACAAGTCATTATGGGGAATTTAGAATCTCAGAGTATTATGGGTAAGAGACACCCATTTGCCTGAATCCACACACAGAGTTGTGGGCAGTATTCCCCCTCAACAGCAATTCGTGGACCCAAATGATAAGGTGAAAGTGCACTTGTCTGTAATTGTCCAGCTCATTCGCCGGTCCATTATCGGGTCGACACCGTAAACAGAACGGGATGGGTTTCCCTTGCTGAGGCAGCAAAGCATAGCCCCAACAGCTGCTTCCAAACAGATACAAGTTATATTTCTTCTCCCTCCCCACCCCCCATGCTGACAGGGACCCCTGTCCCTCACAGCGATTACAGCCCCATTCCAATCCGACACGCCGGTCTGCACTCCAGCCCTCCGCACATTACCGTGGTAATTTATCCCCCAGCGCAAAAAGGAAAACTGATGAATCATCATTCGCGCTGAGATCCTATCAGATGATTCTTAATTTTTATTTCTCTCCTGAGGGAAACAGGAAAGCTGAAAGGAAGGTCATTAATTCTGTCCTTTATTGTTATCTTTATTGGCGTGGTATTCGTGCACAGGATCCATACCGCACACAGAAGGTGACCTGTGTTAACACCACATGTCTCCTTGCATGTAATATACACTTGGTTAACTGTATGTGTGGTTATTTAGCTGTCAGTCAAAGTGAAATGCAGCTTTCAATTGTTGTAAAAGGGATAATGATTTGAACATTTAAACTGAAAAGAACTAAAAGAAATTGCAGCCAACAAAAAATGTGGGAGATGGATGGATGGATGGATAAATGGCTGGTTGGATGGATGATTGATGAATGGATGGATATCCTAAAACCAGAGTTTGCTAAATGAGCTTCACCCCCAAACCCCGCCCCTGGAATCTGACAGCCAATGGGAATCTAGAACACAGATTCTGAATCTGCATTGGAGGAGAGCCCTTCCTGTCTTTGGGCCAGGTGCTGCTCACCTGCATCTTGTCACACTATACACTCTATTTTTATGTTTCTTTCTCTTGCTGATGTGTAGATAACATGAGAACAATTAAATAACCCAGTTTAGCTCTGAAATGCACCTGCACACCCTCCCACCACCCCTGAAACGTGCCTCAAACCAGCCTTACTGACTGTACCACAATGACGCTAATCTCCCGGAATGTTAAAGAAGGGACAAAGGACAGCTTACTGCTCCGTGGGGCAATCCGCTCATTACGGTATTTCTGACTGAGCAGTACCAACGTTTAGTTGACCTCGCCGCTTAAATCCGATACCATTATAACTGAAGGCCCAGAAGTACAAATCCAAACAATTAAACATCATATACCACATAAACAATAAACTAACTAAATAAATAAAATTAAATAAGAAAAATGATGTGGTTCCCTACCCAGAATGCTCTGGGGGTATTGACATACAGTCTATGAAGATGTGAGGTCTTCCAAGAGTGATGAACAAGCAAGCTCATAGAGATCGGCTTCAGGAGCAGGTCAGTAGGCTGTTTCTCACACAAAACACCACCCACTTCACGACTTTACCCACGAAGTCCAATTTCCACCAAGTCTAATTTACATTTTCATATCCAGAATGAGGCTGTACACAGTGAATAAACCTCAGCTTTGCAATCACTAAAGGTTCACTTTTTTCTGAAACCAGAACCTTTTTCTGGAACCAGGAACGTTTGTCATGTTGACACCACAGGAACTGATTACAGTTCCTCGGAGGCAGTTCCAGAATCCTTTTTTAGTACTTACTCCAGACTGTTTGTTCAAACACAAATTACTGGGGAGGTGCTTACAAGCATAGTTTGCTGACTGGTTGACCACATGCACCGTTTCTAACATTGAAGTTACGTAGAAGTGCAGGAAAAGAGACGCAGCGGAGCAGAAATTAAGCAGATGGAATTATTTTTGTACCCTAATTACATTTAATGTAACAATTTCTCCATTTTTTGCTTGCGTCTCCATATTTCTGCATCAGAAAATATATCTCTTGGTTAATATCGCCAGTGCCGGAAGTGAAACTTGCCAGCGCTTATTAGCGGAATAACGTTACATTGTTTTTCATTCTGTGGAAAACGAAAGTTTGATCTAACGGCCATATTTAACAAGAATCATTAACATATCGCGGGTCTTATAAGTAAAATATAAATAAAAGGCTGTGTCCCGTTACGATTGCAATCGATTCCCCCAATAACTAACAAGTCATTTATCCTCCATTGTTTTGGGGTGACAGTTTAATTTCATATGAAATTATGTGTGAAGTTTAGCCTACAACTTTTTGCATCTCCCATGCTTATTTAGCATAAAGATCCCAGTTACTGTTTTGTGGTGTGAAAGCAACACACGAAAGTGGCCAGAAACTACAAAAGTTCCAGGTCCAGACAGCCCAGGGACTTGCAAACTAGGTACCAGAACTCTACAGACAGCAGAGTATATGTGACACTGCAGACACAGCAATGCCTTAACTTACATCCTGCTTGATCTGGTTAGACTGAACCAGAGCAATTCTGGAGCAGAACTAGCAGAAGCTTTTCTATAAAGCGACATACACTTTTGAGAAGGCAGAGAAATTAGGGGTTAAGGGCCTTGCTTAAGGGCTCAATAGTAAAATCACTGGCAACCACGGGATTTGAACCAGCACCCTTTGAACACAAGTACAGTGTCTTAGTCCACTTAGCAAGTTGACATGTTGAATGCAAAAGAAATGGGCAGGGATAGAGAGCTCTATGACTCTGACAAGGGTCAAATCATTACGGCCAGATGACTGGGTCAGAGCATCTCTGAAACGGCAAGGCTTGTGGGGTGCTCATAGTCAGCCATGGTGAGGACCTGCTGAGTGTGGTCCGAGGAGGGAAAAACCATGAACTGCTGGCAGGGTGTTGGGCAGCCAAGACTCACTGATGCAGGATATAAAGGAAGGCTGTCCCGTCTGGTATAAACCAACAGAAGGTCTACTATGACACTAATGTGTCATGGCACACAGTGGATTGAGCCCTGCTGCATACAGAGAGAACTGCATATAAACACAACAAAGTAACATGACATATATTAGCCGAATACAGCACATTCTACAAGGCCTGTGTGGAAACTCCCTCAGGGCGAGTTACGAGTGCTGGGAGAGCAGCTGTTTCCTCCCTGACGTTTCCCCGCCTTGAGGAGAGAATAAAAAGTTAAATAATAAACCCTCTGGCCCAGGTGTGCTGCTGTGCGGAAGTGAGAATTTATGCTGACCTTTAGAAAAACGATCAATAAAGGTCAGGGGTCCCATTGGAACTGCTGAGATTAGCTCCCTATGTGGGGGGGGGGGGCTCGGACTTCCTGCTACACTGCCCCCCAGCCCAGCTGCAGACATCAAAGCGCACTCAGGACAGCAAAAAGAAAAAGAAAATCCCAGCTGTGGGATATTACAACTTACACCAGGGAACCGAATTCATGGCAGGCCTGGCTGGCAAACTGCTCCGTGTGACACTGGGAACTGGGGTCATCTTTTTATTCCTCCTCTAGGGGACAACAGACCAGGGTGGCGGTTAGGCAAAGGGACGTCTTAGGACTCCTAGCGCCATCAGGGTTCCTGCTCAAGACTTCCATTCCATTTATGGACAATGGGGTTGCACTGACCAATCAGATGACAGGATTGTGTCACCTGAGCTACGATTTCCTGCCCCCTAAGTCACGCTCACTAATTACAAATTTTAGAGAGCCAGAGGTCTAATTTCACACTGTACTGTCTGCGGTGGTGAACTCGCATTTTGTGATCCCTACCTCTTGTAATTACAATTACAAGAGGTAGGGATCGAACCTCACACTGTACTGTCCATGGTGCTGAACTCACATGTTAAAGAGGTAGGGATCGAACCTCACACTGTACTGTCCATAGTGCTGAACTCACATGTTAAAGAGGTAGAGATCCAACCTCACACTGTACTCTCCGTGGTGCTGAACTCACATGTTAA
>JAAGVU020000078.1:15781885-15812325 GCA_011763525.2 Mormyrus iriodes | reverse complement strand
AACCTCACACTGTACTGTCCATGGTGCTGAACTCACATGTTAAAGAGGTAGGGATCCAACCTCACACTGTACTGTCCGTGGAGCTGACATTACAGTTTAAAGAGGTAGGGATAGAACATCACACAATGTTGTCCGTAGTGCTGAACCCATATTATAAAGAGGCAAGGCTCTAACCTGACATTGTATTGTCTGTGGTCCTAAACCCACATTGTTATACTGGCAAGGATCCAAATAATACAGCAACTCACAGTTAGAAAAAAAAATCACACACTACCAAACAATGATCTGACTCAGGAGTCCGGTCCCTGTTTGTCCGCGGTTCTAAACCAGCTGTGTCTTGGGTTAGTTCCAAGGGATATTCCCACAGCAATAAATCAACCACCAGTCCGACAGCCGGACAGAAGCAGAGAAGACCGTCAAACAGCAAGACACGCAGCTTGCAGGTACACCATCTGGGGGGAGATCATGGCGGCCGTTAATCTTGCGGGACTCGTCTCCCGGTGGGGCTGATGCTACCTCCTTTTCGAGAATCTGCGCGGCTGCGCCCTTTTCGAAAGGCATTAATTTCTGAGTTGTTTTTAAGCACACTTAGAAGTCCCCCGTCAGGGAGAATGAGGTTCACGCTCAGAAGTTAACGAGGACCGCGTCCGGCAGCTTCCACTGGGATTCGGGAGCGCCATATCTCCGGTCGTCACACCGATTACACCCGGCTGTCTCCACATGCCGATGGGATGGATGTCCTAACACCAGCTGTCAAAGCATTTTTTCCAGTGCTCATTTGAAGTGCATTCATCCAGGCCGAAATGACATTACCCCATATGGCTGGGGGGGACCCATAAATCGCCCCCACTGGACCCATACCTAACACATCACAGAGGCTGATGCTCCCCCCCTCACCCCCAAGCCTTCTAATGTTTTTGGAGCTAATAGCCCCATGAATAAATCAGACTGCTCTGATTTGTTAGCAGAATACTAATCTGGATTTGAATATGCTTTATATATTTTCTGTTCTGCCTCACACTGAGAAGTGCTAGATTGGAAAGTGTTAGAAAACTCTTAATTATTAATAACACTTTATCATTATTAGTACTTTGCAGTTACACCCTTCTCACAGATTTATGGGCCCTAGAACCTTCTTAATAAACTCACATAGTTCAAAGCTCCAGAACCATTTATGTTGAGCCAAACCTAGATGTTAGAAGGCTTGCAGTGTCTGCTACCATCTCAAACGACAACTTTTCTGAACTACAGAGAGACTGTGGAACACAATAAGTCCCACTTGTGGAAGGTGAGTAATGTGTGAACTGGCTACAGCCAACCGGAGCCTGAGGACACAAATGGCTACAGCCAATAGAAGCTTCGGGACAGAAACGGCTACAGCCAATGGGAGCTCGGGGACACAAACAGCTTTCTCCCTTGTAAGGTCACGTTAATTGCTGAATTATCTGGGTTTAAAGGCATTCTAAGATAATACAGCATAAATATTCAGCCTTTTATCTTCAAGTTAAAAAAAAAATCTGCTTCTACTGTCTGAAAATCAACAGCATCCTTCTGAAGATGGTTCTGTTTTTCTGTAAGGTCAAATTGAACTCTCCTAATTTAACAATAAAATGTCTCCCATTGAGCTGGGGAGATGACATGCTTTCCTCCTGAAGATTACTGTCATTCACCCTTAACAGCAATCCCACCCATTCAGGCCCCCGTCTTCCCACGACAGCCATCTGTTGGGACGAAGCCACTTCCGGAACAACCTCTTGCACAGTAGAAAGGTTCCCTCCCCATTGTTGGGGGAATTAGCCGGAGGACTTGGTGTACCACAATCTGGCCAACAGGTGGCATAGTGAATAAAAAACTGGTTGCAATGGTCACAATAGGGGTGGTGTCTGGCTCTTTGGGTTAGGACTGTGCGCCAGTGATCAAAAGGTTATTAGTTCAAATCCCAGGGTCGACAGAGTGATTTCACCGTCAGGCCCCTGAGCAAGGCCTTTAATCCCCAACTGCTCCAGGGACTGGCTGACCCTGCTTTCTCAAATGTACATTGTTTTAGATAAAATAAATAAAGGTAATGTAATGCAATAGCTGCAGGTTTAAATGTGGAGAAGCGGCTGGTTTAGCAACGAGAAAGCTATTCACCCTGCATCACTTGCCCGGATCTAAAAAGGGGTGTAAGTTTGCCTGCAGCTAAGCACTAGGGTGTCTGAGCAGCTGCTGGCAGGAAGATGGCATGGTACCACAAGGTATGCCTGCGAATTGACCCGCTGGTGCCAAGTGACAGGGAGCCCGTTTTCGGCAGCCTGCATCCTTGTTCGGAAAGGGCCGCTTGTCTCTGCTTCCTATGCTGGAACCAGCCAACGTTCATCAGGCCAGGGTGATGCTGCCCTCCAATGGTACTGTGGTGGGAACATGGTCATGGTTCTTGTACTGGAATCTGGAGAGGAGGCCCAGCAGTTTGACCCTTGAACAAAGCCAGCAATTTACGGCTCACTGTTTTCCATACCTTACATGAGGTACAAGAGCAAAGCTGAAAGAGAAGGATGAACGGATGAAACAGTGATGTCACAGGGAGCAGCGGGGGGGTGGGGGGGGCATGCCGCGTCCTCTTCAGGCTTGTCAACCATATTATCACATCTCTAGGGACACATCTGTGGCTCCATGGTGACAGGCATGTGGAGAGCTGTGTGTCACGTAACCATGCAGAGCCAGGCCGGCATAGGATGATGACACCAGGGGCTTCTTTTCCTCCAGTGTGCTTGACTCTCCATCCATCCATTCACACAACCCTCCATGAGCCTGGAGCCTATCCCAGCAAGCACAGGGTATAAAGCAGGGGGACGTCCTGCATGAGATATCAGTCAATCAGCAATTTGGAGAAACCAATCCCCCTAAGTGTATGTATTTGGACAGCTTTCACCGTTTCACTCTGCCTGTTTGGACCTTAACACTCAAACAAATGCATCTGGCCGTTCTGAGTGTCTCCTAGTTCACAAACTCTTTCATTATTAAACAACTGGATGACCAAATTAATCAATATGTTAGATGCATATTGTGTAAATCGTTTTCATCTTAACTGTATATGTAGCTACTGTATGCGTGAGAATCATGACAAACAGAAACAAGCTTCCTGGATGTTTGAACACACTTAGCCAATAATCTTATTTACAATTCTTCCAAACGCGAAAAGTGACCAAAAACACATTTCTATCAAACAAGCAAGAAAGAAAAGTTTTTTTCATAAGCAAACATTTGAACCAATCTCACTGCGGAATCAGGGCCTCGCACACGGTCACAGATTCTTGCGATTTCCCACCTCGCCTCTCGCCTGCTGCCCCGAGTCTCTCTGTAAGCGCGGTGGAGTCTTGTGATGTCATGTGACTAATGGCAGCTACAAACGGCCCCTGTTTGACGGGTGGCCTGCGCGACCACACCAGCAGGCATTATTTACTCACAAATAAGCATAACTTACTCTCAAATAAACATGATTTACTTACAAATCGGTTGGTTTATCTCCCAGAACAGCTTGTTCGTCAGGGAATTTCTAGTTTTTTACATTTGTGCTATAATCAACTGCTATTATTCACACTGTGACAACTGAGATTAATCATTTGCTTTCAAACTCACGTCATCAACTTTTAGCAAGACACTGCCACCCAGAATCAAACCTTGCTGATACTGATGACCGATGCTTCTTGCCACCTCCGATCTCACCATTACACAATGGGAGAGACGCCGTCACAAGCCGGAAGAGCAAAATCAGATAGGCGGCAAATGAAACCCTTCTTGCATGCCGAAAATGTTCCGGAAGGTGGCAGAAAGCAACTGCAAACACTTTGAGCCGTCAGAGATGGTTCACAGTCTTATGATTCTCCTCACATTTCAGGCGAATGCAGAGCCAGGTGGAAAACGTGTTACATCCAACCATACGTGTTCAAAGGACGCCTTGTATGCTCACTGTGATGCTAATCCCTTCCCAGGAGCTACGGGGCCCAAAGAATGGTATCTACCGCACGCTTACAACTTTTACACTTCAGGTTTGGGTTATGGGTCCACGGTCTTAACTACTGTACGACCTACTGGAACAATTGCATATTCACTCACACTCAGGGGGGATATAGAGTCACCAGTTCACCTGGCCTTTACACTGTGGGGGGGAGACCCATGTGAACATGGCTGGATTACAGAATGCTGTGGGAAGTGTAAGGCTCAGGTGAGTCGGAGGCTCTGGACAGCAGGGCTTCATCCAGCAAGAGGAATAGTGTAGAAAGAAAAAAATGCAAAATGGGGTCAAGGCCCCTTTAAGACTGAACAGAAACAAAGGTATGCAAGTACCTCCTCCTGCTGATCTATTCCTGATCTCCTCCATTCCTCCTGTTGATCTCTTTGATGCCTTCTCCTGATCTTCTCCATGCCACCTACATGCTTTTTTCTGATTTCTTCCATATCTCCTCCTGACCTCCCACTTACCCCCTCCATTCCCCCTGATCTTCTCCATGCCACCTACATGTTTCTTTATGATCTCCTCCATGTTTCCTCCTTTTCTTCTGCTGATCTCCTCCATTCCTATTCATCTCCTCCTTTTCTCCTGCTGATCTCCTCCATTCCTATTCATCTCCTCCTTTTCTCCTGTTGGTTGCCACCACACCTCCTCATGATCTCCTCAACTATTCCCCACCCCTCCCTAACAGACAGCCAAGTCAGGCCCAACTGTGTTTCGCTAACTGTGATACCTGTGAGCGAGATGCTAGTGATTAATCACTATAGTAACCCAAAAGAGCTCCCTAGCTATATATACAAAGTAAATAAAATCAGGAATATATTTGTAAAAGAGCCCAACCACTAAGTGGATGAGAGGTCATTTAAGGGTTATAATCACACGCAGACGTGGCCCACAGGAGCCCCAGGGAGCGGCCTATTGGTTGGGTGGAGGGGTGTTGGGCATGTAGGTTAAAGGCTGCTTTTAGCCCCCAGTGCAGGACAAATGAATAGCTTATAGGTGATTTGAGCTGACCACATAGGAAAGAGCAGAGCCTGGGCAGGAAAGGGCAGAGCCCAGACAGGAAGGAGCAGAGAACGGACAGGAAAGAGCAAAGCCCAGGCAGGCAGGAGCAGAGCCCGGGCAGGAAGGCGCAGAGCCCGGGCAGGAAAGAGCAGAGCCCAGACAGGAAGGAGCAGAGCTCAGACCGGAAGGAGCAGAACCCGGGCAGGAAAGAGCAGAGCCCAGACAGGAAGGAGCAGAGCCCAGACCGGAAGGAGCAGAGCCCGGGCAGGAAGGAGCAGAGCCCAGGCAGGCAGGAGCAGAGCCTGGGCAGGAAGGAGCAGAGCCCAGACAGGAAGGAGCAGAGCCCGGGCAGGAAGGAACAGAGCCCAGACAGGAAGGAGTAGAGCCCAGACCAGAAGGAGCAGAGCCCGGGCAGGAAAGGGCAGAGCCCAGACAGGAAGGAGCAGAGAACGGACAGGAAAGAGCGAAGCCCAGGCAGGCAGTAGCAGAGCCCGGGAAGGAAGGAGCAGAGCCCGGGCAGGAAAGAGCAGAGCCCAGACAGGAAGGAGCAGAGCCCGGGCAGGAAGGAGCAGAGCCCAAGCAGGCAGGAGCAGAGCCCGGGCAGAAAGGAGCAAAGCCCAGACAGGAAGGAGCAGAGAACGGACAGGAAGGAGTAGAGATCCATCCAAACCCACACCTGCTGCTGCTTACATCTCCATCAGTGTCTGAAGAGGTTTATATGTTTATGAACAAACCAAACTCCTCCCCCACAACCACTCCCCCATGACAGACCCCCGGGAGGTGCTGCTCAGAGGCCACCTGTAGCCCCACCCCCCCCACCACCACCACCACCATCCACACTCCACAGACCACGAAATTAAATTTGGCGGCGCAAACATTCCAGCACACGTGTGTTACCAGGGAAATGCTATTACCCCATCGACTCCTTTGTGGTACATTTCGCTAAACCGCGGGAAACTCAGGGAGGCAAGAGGAGGTCACCCGAGCATTAAATCAGAAATCACACCGAAAACTGAACACTCATCCGGTCAGATATTTTAGCGTTTCAACTCATTTGAACTTTTTATTTTTAGCAATCTCCGAAATCCCCACTCCGTCCACTGAGGTGCCCAGACTTCCTGTGGTGCCATTCTAGATCTAATACACGTGACTTAACAAACCTTGTTAACTAGTCATAACGAGCTGCCCTGTACTGCTGAACACACGTCGCTGCGTACTAAGCTCCCCGTCGTAGGATGATTCGGCGGTGGCGATCGCGAGCTTGCCAGGGCTCCATCTACTGAAGCCAGATGGCAGTGAGAGAGCCACACCACAGGATCACCTTGCTACGCAGGCCTTGGTCAGTGGGTCATGAACGCCGGAGAGCACAAGGAGGACGAGGTGGTGGACTATGAAGCCGATGAAGGACACAGAGAGGAAGCTAGCTTTAGGTCCAGAAAAATAAACCAGGCAGAAAAAACACTTAAGTAGAATCTATAGTAATGTGTTAACAAAGTATATATAAGGTGTAAAAACACCAACGTGTATAATATATAAATGAAATTTAGCTGAATGTGACAGCCTCTGACCACACTGCTGGATGGGCTGAGACTCCAGAGAGTCCACCAGAAACATCCCAGTACCTCACTGAAAATGCTTACTGGTTTTTCACACCCTCTCAGTTTACTGTTTCTCTCCAAGTGTGGAAAGAACGCTGACAATCCTATTGGAATAAAAGTACTGTTACTTGGGGAAAAAATGGACTCTGAATAGAATTAAAGAACAGTCTCTCCAAGAAACTACTGCAGTAAGAGTTTAAGTATAAATATAAGCATTTTTGAATTGCATTTTTCTCCCCTTACAATATTGTAATTAACTAATGTAACTAATTAACCTTCCAGTTTTGTTTTTCAGAAAGAATGAAACTGGTTTTGTGGCAATTCTTAATTTTTTTTAACTTACAATTAATGCAGCACAAAGGCCTCAAACAGAAAATAAGCACTAAACATTCATCAACTCAATTTGTTTCGCTGCAGTAGTTTATGAACTTAGGCCCTTCAAAATAAATAAATCAATAAACAAGCTCAAGACTGCACAAACATTACAACGTGGGCCAGAGGCCCATATAGCACCGCAGAAGCACATGTTTAATGTATAAATACACAGACAATAGGAAATGTGCGACAACAGGCAAATAAAGTGAAAATGGGTTTTATCCTCAGGTGCAAAAATCTGGTACGTCCTCACATTTACATTAATACCAGCTTTCAGCACGCATGGGTAAAAAACATTCAGCCTACATTTGAATTTGTTGTTAAGCTTTTCATTTTGACTCCCTAGTATTATAGCAGGTTCTGAAATTTACATTAAAGTATGTTTATTATGTGGGTCACCAACAATGAACAACACAGCAGGTATCTCACACTAACAGCAGCCTAGCAATGACAGCGACAGCCTACAATAAATTATTAAGCTAGCTAAAATTTGACTCAAATAAAGAGCTTCATCTAATTAAGTGTTGATCGCTAAAATGATATTGTTAAACGTCATCGCAGACCGAGAGCTTCGCTGGGTGGATAATGTTCAGAGCTCGCTAGCCGATCTAGTAAGGTTAAAATTATGTGATAAAGCCATAAGATGAAACATAAACTTATGTCAAGATTGAATTCGTGAATGCCGATATCTCAACATGCTTAGGAAGGCAAGGCCGACATGACAATGTGACTCATTTGGCTTTAACTTAGAAAAGCTGTTGCAGGTGCAGCCATGGATGTGGTAGCTTTATAGTCAAAGCAGCTCCCACTGGGAGCTCAATGATTATTGGTGGCCTTTAATTTTTAGCTAATCGACCAATTTCAGGTGCAGTTTGATATGACAGGTCACAAAAAACAACGAACGGGCCAGTCGCTGCTGCAGGAGTCAAAGGACGGGCAGAAAACTAACCAATAAAATCACTAGACTGATTAATCAATTTAGGTGGAGTTTTATCCTCCTTTGCACCCCCGGAACTGCTCCCTTTATTACAGATCTCTCCCCCACCTTGACTGTATTGTTCCCCAAAGAAGGAGACCACATCACAGTGTAGACAGCTTTTCATGGCCAAATGATGATTCTGCTCACCGTGGTGTCCGAAAAACTATTCACAAAGATAATCCCACTGAAATATTTCTGTTTAATTGCATCCCTCAGGGTGACAGCAGGAAAGAAACCTAGGCCTCAAACCTACAACCTTCCATTTACAGACACAGCCCATTAAGTATCACACTTCCACCAGAAGGGGCGCCCTCGGCCAGCAATGAATGGAGCTGGATATCAAGAGCTTTTGAATCTGCAGAAAACTGGTAACAGGCAGCTTAATCTGCGATTCCTCAGCTAACATTCGGCTACATGAACAGTTACCTCATTCACTCTGAATCAGAAAGCCCCACCTCTTTCCATGAGTCTCCACCCAAATGCAAATGCAGAGCTTCTCTTCCGCATATGAGCACATAGCGATCCGGCCGAGGGTGTGATCTGTCTCCCTGCTGTTTCCTCTTTCACACTGGTGGATTAAAACTATCGAATGAGCGTGCGAGTTAATGAAAACGAATTGAGGTCCAGGGTCCCCCCCCGGGGGAGTCAGAATTGAGCCTCCATCAACAAAGAGGCTTTTCTCAAGCCGCCCCCTCCATCTCTCAGAAGACGGCGGGTTTACTGCCAAGCCCGGCCTTCTGTTCCCTCTCCCAAAGGCCCAAATGATTCGGGACGAGAGGGGTACCTGACCTAGCCCCCTTCCTTTGTTACGATGGGTACTGGGTTCAGAGTCCACACAGAAGAACGTGAAACCATAATGTGAGTCTGACACCTTCTAAGGACGAGACGACCCCAACAGCACAGAACCTGTAGGTCAGGAATTCTGACATTGGGTCCAATGGATCGCACCCGCTGTCTCACTGGCTTCTGTGCCGATCTGAAAGTCTTAGACTTGCCAGCTGCGAGCCTCCCCCAACTTATTTCTCTGTGTTTAAACAGCCGTATGAGTGTGTGCGGCTATTCCTGTTATCTTCCCTGAACAGAAACCAAAATTGACAGCCAGACTCTAACTTCCTGCTAGACAAGAACCTGAACAAACAGTTCGTTCAGCTTTTTCAGAGTTCTGCTCCCTTGAAACTGGCCGAATCCAGTCACATGTCAGCAAGGAAACAGCACGTTCTCATACAAGTAGCTATACTTCACCCCTATCTATAAGTATATGTATATCCATCCATCCATCCACCCATCCATCCATTCTCTGTAACCACTTATCCTAATCAGGGTAGCAGGAGGTCCAGACCCTATCCCGGAGGCTACGGGCGCAAGTCAGAGAACAACCCAGGATGGGGCACCAAACCATGGCAGGGCACACTTACACAGGTATATGTACATTAGCTACTAAACTGAACCAGCAGGTGGCAATAGCAGGTAGGACAGGTGGGCAGATGGGCGGCTCCAAGGACATTTCCTCTGTAAATATAACCACCATACGTTATCAAACCTTCTCTGTCCTCCTATGGCCATTTGTCACTGTAATTGTTCAGCCATGTGCCCAAGGGAGCTTATCGAAATCCGTTATGGCTGAATCTACAGGTTAGGAGCACAGCAGCACGGCTGCTTCAGGCTCCTTCATCCAGCTATTTAACCGCTAATCTTCTCATTTCCTGTTTCTCTGCCAATCACAGCCTTACATCCATCCACACTTATCAACTGTCAAATTCGACTTTTTTCTTAGATCCTCGCATGTCTGTTTATTAGTATCTCTACACTAAATCTGCATTTCAATGTCATCAAAAGCGAAAAACATGGCCTAAACTAGACAGGAGGCTGGTAAGTGGCTGTACTTCGGACAACCTTCCAGAGCAGAGGGAGACGTCCGGGACGGAGCGTGAGTCCCGGACATCTCTTCCACTACAACTTACGAAGATACCAGACCCAAAAATAGCCCCAGAGGAAGGAAGCGAGACGACGGGCCCTTCCCTCGGGTGGCCCAGCGTCGCGGCAGAGGAATGATGACGGAGGGAGAAACAGTAACGAGTCGCACACGGGGCCAAAAATAGCCGTGGCAGACAGGGGGAGGGGGGATCGGCAGGGGATTGGGCGGGAAGGATGAGCACACACTCAGACGGGCAAATGGATCCGGACGGCGACAGTCACCGACTATGACTGAATCCCCAAAGTACCGCGGCATCACGCTGAGGTCTAACGTGAGTCCCGACTCACGCGGCAGCCGGTGGGGGACTGGCTTACCCGGCAAACTAGGAAAACAGCTCCGAGAGAGCTTCCCGGCAGCTGACTCCAGGCACGCTCTGTAAATTCCCGAAAGTAAACGCGGAATAAGGCATCATCCTGAAGAAAACCCTGGGTGCCGGAACCACGGGAGGGAAGGGGGGCGCTTTATTAGCGACATTAAGATCAAAAAGGCCGCGTTGCTCGCTAACAAGAGCGATATACTCCCCCAGGAGCCTGAGCAATTTCTCCCAAACTCTCTCTCTGTCTCACACACAGCCCACGTTATATGCTTAGACTGGATCAATTCTTGGATTTTGCACCCTATGTTCTGTATACGGCTCATGTGCTCGGACTGACACCTCCAAAATGGCAGCTGACCGTGAACCAAAGCCAGACACGAACCTGACACAACAGTTAACATTCTGTTTCTGCATCCACATCGGGGTTGGAACTCCGCCATACTGCTTCTCCATCAGCGGCTTTCCATAGAAAAACTTTCTCCACCATTAAAATCATATTAGCTCTGGGTCAAACTGGCACGCGGCGTTTAGCACCTGGTATTAGACTAGCGATCCACCACCACAACCCAACGCTAAGCTTAACACCCCTCCTTACACACACACACCATAATTACATTCACAGTCTGCCCCAGCCCTGACCCCAGCTGGCCCCCACTCTCCCTTCCCACAAAGACCTCTTCCACTCCCCCACAGATACACCGATAATACAAACTGACTCACGCAGCTTAGATCAGCCGTAATTACCTGTTTGTACAAACTGGATGACTGAGGCAGTCCTTCTGATTAATTGCACCCCCTCTCCTCTTTCTCCAGCCATTTTGGTCACATGCCTTGTTTCTCCATGATGGGACCAACATGATCAGATTTCCTTCCTGTCCTTTTAAGGTCCTCTTTGTCCACCACATCCCCCTTACCCATAATCCTACTTACTAATACAGAATACCGTTATGATTCTGCTCCCTTACTAACAACCACTTCTGTAAATAGAATGGGGATACTTCATTGATCCCTGTGGGCAAATTGTCTTTTCGCCTGTCCCATCTTCTGCTTCATGGGACACAAAGACACATATAGAGGCGAGAGCAAGCTTGGGGGTCACAGAGCAGGGCCAGGCAGCATGCAGCTCCCCTTGAGCAATCCGGGGTTAAGAGCCTTGCTCAAGGGCCTGACCGTGGCATCAATCAGCCAGCCCCAGGATTCAAACTGGTGATCTTCCGATCATGGAGGCCTAACCCACTGAGCCACACATCGCCCCCCCCCCACCTTTTTCAAAAGCAGATCCCTTGCGAACATGGAGACATCTAGCTCTCTGATAACTGCTCTTTGTCGTTTATTTGAGTCCCCGTTCGAAATTTGATCATGACATTAAAATAGTACTTGTCCCATGAGGGGGTGGATGGTTTTACATGAAAAGCAGGATGAGAGACGATCAGCCTCGATGGCTTTAGGAGAGGAGAGCAGACTCATCCGACGCCTTGATGAAGGCCCGGAAAGGCATAGCGTGGTCCATGGCTGAAAAAGAGGCTGCGACTTCCCAAGCTGGGGCCCGGAGTTGTCATCAGCTCCGTCACAGCTGTCAAAATACTGACCGACTCCCAATGCGGCATCTTCGGAAAGACGGAATGATCCCCTGTCACGCCTACTCTGTGACCCCTGCCCTCCGACTGCCAAATTATCTCAGCTTCGCGCGCACTCTGACTATTAATATCCCAGCCAAGTCAAATCATCGGGGGAATCTTTGAAGATCCACACCGAATTCAATGGCGACATACAGACAAGCTAATGACGGCCACTCTTATCAATGAGACGTACCGATACACCAAGGCATTCCAGGCTGACTTTGACCCAGAAGAAGGCTGAACGGGCTCATTTTGTCACCTCTGAGCCTTGAGAGGCTGCCAGGAGCCCAGAAACACAAAGAGAAAGCTACCTCAAGTATGCTCATTCCTGACTTTTCGGCAGGAAAAAAGCCTGCTAAATTATTGACAGGAGCGGTCCGCAAAGCACAGCCTTCCTAAATCATTCAGGTCACTTAAAGCACGCTCTAATAGGCATGTCCAATAACCGAGGTGTTTGTGAGAATGAAATCCAATAATACAGAGACGAGCCGAGGAAGGCGGGCAGAAAAAGCCGGGCTCTGTTAACGCTGTCGGTTGCTTGGGGCCGGCAAACCGTAAAGGGAAAATGAAAAGAAGAATGAAAGCAGTTTTTAAGCTACAATCCTGCAGTGAGGCTGTTGCATCCAGATGTGGCTCAGGCTCTCTCTCATGAATAACAGAGGCTCAGGTCAGAAACATTTGGATGTCCTGTTGGGCCACAACGGGGACATCAAGGACACAGAGCAGCGAGTATCATTGAGCACAGGCGACGATGGACGGTGAAACGCTCAAGAAGCTGCTTTTTATTGAACCTGCATCTGTCCGGTAGCCCAGAAGATGGAGCCTGAGAGTAAAACACACTGCTTTCATACCTGAAAGAATCCCGATCTTCACATCTCACCACAGGCCCGCCCCATATTCCCATTACCAAGAGCAATTTAGTACTAACTACCACACGGGTACTAGTACAGTTACTTTTGCCGGTGGATGTGATTTCATGAGAAATCCTTCACCGCAGATATTCTCCCTCTGAAAATAGTTGCTGCCATCGCATAAGATCTTCCTTGCATAGGGCTCTGGCCGCCCAAGAAGGACGTAAACGAGGCCACCGACAGCATCCGATATCACAAAGTTCATCAATGAAACTCTGAGTCAATGAGAACCTTTGGGCTATTTCCACTACTGTCGGCACCTTGGAGCTGGAAGGCACTGGCCCTCCCTCTAGGTGGCGACATGGAGTGCATCATGTTAAGCACACATGGTTCGGCCTTTTGCCCCTCTGTGAACCTTCTGCAAACCCCCAATGAGAGAACAGGTCCCTCTCAGCAGGGCTCTGCAGGCTACATATGGACTGTGCCCATTAGGATTCATGAAGAATGTCTCCTGTTGATGTGATGTCTGAGTGAAATTCTGGAACATTCCAAGGCTAGCAACATTTAAGCTTTCCTAAAAATATCATTCAACCCCCCATAAAAAAAGACAGACTAGTTCAGAGTAGTGGCTCTAAGGGAAAAACTGTGTGCAACTCAGAATTCAGCAAACGCAGATAGGTGAGTGGGGACCTGGACCGAACCACAGACAGAAGGGACTGCCATATGCCCCAGGTTGCAACAGCCAGGATCGGGGCTGTGGCGCTGCCGCCCTGGGTAGTCCCGCCCACTGACCAAGCCATCCAATCAAATTATGCCCTGGGCATTCCACCCTCCCGGTTTCACAAAAAGGCAAATTCCCAAGCGAGCCAAACAAACAATACACTGAACACTATCAGGGGTCACACAGGGTTTCAAAAGACACACCAGGTGCAGAATTCCTTTAATACTTACATGGCCATGACCAAGAGAGAAAAAAGCAGCAAGCAGACCAGCACCCAGTCCACTCCGCAAGGGCCGGAGAAACGGAATTTCAGCTCCGCCCCCTCATGCCCTTTCCAAGTCTGGGAACATTTCATTCACTGGATGGCAAACAAGCACGTCTTTATTTTGTCCCCCCCCCCACCAGTGTACTCCTGGCCTCAAAACAGGCCCAGGATTTCATGAGGGGCGTAACCCGAGAAGAGGCCGTCTGTATGAAGCGGGGGGGGGCAACTGAAACGGCAAGATGCCGTCGCACCTGCACTGGCTTTTTTTTGAAGGGAAGGCAGGGCCTCAATGCCATGCACATCTAGCCAAGACGGCGAGCTGCAGCCAGGTGGGAACGAATCCGGTCATGCCCTGAAGCCATTATGTTCAAAATCTGAAGCCGTTATGTTCAAAATCTGACTCGGACAGGTTTTACACCCCCTGCGTTCCCCGGTGATAGCAGGCCGACTCACTGCCCCAACTGCCAGTAGCGGAGGAGATGCAGGGGCAGAGGGGCATTTTCCCTGGCCCCCCACGGCAGGGCCCCCACCCAGTTTCCAAATTTTACAGAGTGCTCCTTTTCATAACAATCCCCCCCTCCTTGCTGTGAGACTCCTCCTCCGCCCCTGCCATCTATTCCATGCGAAGGATGCTGATTTTTTAACTGTCACCTAGGAACCCCCATCCCGGCAACAGCAATCCAGGCCAGAGATACAGAACCGAACCCAAAAATGACAACATGGAAGGAGGATCAGATAAACCCCATTCATTACCTAACAATCTAAGGACGACAGGTCACTGATAAGGTGATTCCGGGATGCAGCGACTACATGACCAAGATCCCAAACTGATTCTTCATGTTGCTAAGCTACTAATGCTAATAGAGCTTATTAAGATCCCAGCAAGACATATCATTATAAAATCCCTTAAAAGTCTGTCCCCACACCCTGATGCTGACCAAAGCATAATAACCCCCACTGTTATTATTTAGTGCAGTGTCTGTGGGTGGTTCTGGGGCATATATACGTCAGCTCAGTCACAGGTGTGTTGGACAAGTCCAAATTCCGAGCTCGGGGATCTGTCATAAATCTGATCTTATGCGAATGAAATCCCAGAGCCAACGATGCAGGGAGCGTAGTGTTTTAAAAGGGAAAGGCACAGTGAAATGGACCAAATTGCTATGACCTACTACTGTAAGCACAGGGCTAGATTCAAATACTCAACCTGCTCCCCACCCCCAGACCCCTGTGGTCAAGGCAACCAGTGTTCTGAGAGGGGTAGGGGGCTCGAAGCAGGAGGGTGTCCGTTCCAGGCCCCGAATGGCGCTTCACTCGAGTGCCCCGCTATGCTCAACACAGATAAGAGCAGATCCTTCATTTCAAGGACTTCAAAGAAAAGCGTGTCTATATTTAATCCCTGGCAGCGACAAACTCAAAAGGTCGGCTTTAAAAATGTAAACGAGAGCGCTTTTAAATTCACCGATCAGAATCGCGCCGGGTTTGTGTTTATTGTTGCGTCTGGCATGGATAGCCACAGCTGAGAAGTCTAACGCCCATCAGCAGTAGGGGCGAGTGACAGCCAAGTCCATTTGCATTAGAGCTTCTTTTCATAAACCCACCGCGGCATCCTGACAGTGTGGTTGCTCCTCAGCCAATCATAAGCCTTCAATCCTGTATTGTTTACGATAAGTCCTGCTCATCTCTGTCTGGGTTATCTCTTTTATTATATTATTGTCATTATTACAACTTTTTTTTACCCTGCTCTGTCTTGCCTACTGCCCTCAGCTCCAAACCCATCCAGCCATAAGTCGGATTCTGCTGCTCTCCATAACTGGCCAAAAGATTACCGCGTTTTAACTGGAGCTGGTACATAGCAGGGGGAGCAGGGACCAGGGGCCTAGGGGGCCAGGTCATTTCCCTGGAGGTGAAAAGCATGTCCTTCCTTTGCATGCCAGTTTTTGAGCTGGAAGCACCGGTTGAGGTACGTAATCACATAAGGACTCCGTTACTAATCAGTCCAATACTCACTAAAGTTAATAACAGGCCTAACTGACATTCACTTTGAAACTAATTTATCACAGATAGCTTACGACTGCAGTACGACTTCTAAGTATATTACTAATACCACCACCACGAGTACTACTAGTAACAGTAGTTACTACTACTACTGCTGCTACTACTACTACTACTAATCATAATAATCATAATAATGACTAACCGACCAGCAAACTAAATTTCATTTGCCACCAACCAGGCATGTGCTGCATGTGAATACAAGCTCTTGGTTTTACTGTCAAGCACCGCTTAAATAATTTGATTAAAATGTATCGAATATCACGGCGATTAGCCGCCAGACGGCGACTGTGACGTCGGACGCCCCGCCCGCTCTCCGGCACGTGCCGTATATCACCTCGCACTGCACTACCGTGGCGTTAATGTGAAATTAAAAAAAAAGGGAAAAGGTCCCGTCGCACCCCTAGGCGGACATAGCCCTTTCGTGGCTTGCATGCACAATGCGAGTTTCCCCTGCTCTTGCAAACAGCGAAATCTGACGCAGACGAGCGGCAGAAGCGCTCGACGTTTCGCATGCCAGTCTGCGATCGTCCGCAGCTCACCTGTCTTACAGATTATATGCATAACATGCATTCCCATCAACTTGAAAATATGACCAGATCGGCAGCTATTCCGTCCCAAAGTAGTTTGTCACGAATGCAGACTGAATGCAAACGTGACCAAACGTAAGACATGTTTGGTAAACTAACAGCTTTGGCATGCCGTTATTCCGCTAGTGCCAATTAAATGTGTTACTCCGAAAGCACAATCAATCTTGACGCGTCCGAGGCAGCGCATCACAGACCATCAAAAGGCAGAATCGTCGCGTCCGTTTTGTAGCCGCAACTCCAGAGGGTCGCACGGCGCAAGTTAGTGTGCGAAATCATTTTCGTTAAATGTTCCACCAAACGACCGGTGTCGCGTTAACACTTTTCCAGCAAAGCCTCGTATATCATTGCCCACACCCCCCAACACCACATTTTCTGCACGCACGAACGTGCTTTCTGAAAAGACGCACGCAGAGCGAGTGTGCAATGGCAAATAAGCCGGCGCATTTGGAAAAATAACGTGACAACTAACCGATAACAAGTAATGCATAGTGGGGAAAAACAAACCGAAAAAGATGCGTAATCTTGAGTCTTACCTCGAGTGTGGCAAATGTCAAAACAGTGCAAAGTGCAACGCTAGAGACAGATCCCCAGTAATCGCCCCACTCCACTCCACCATGGGACTCCCGGAGAGATTTGCTATAGCTACTTTAAAGTGAAAAGGGGGGTAGGGATGAAGGAAGAGTCTAGAGAGGAAAGCGGGATCTGCACCGCACGTACCTGACAGTCTTCTGCAGCGCCACTGCTACGGTGAAACTCCGGAGAAGCAGGACGCCACAAAGACCCGGAATGGAGAATGGCTCTCGGAGGGCGAGAAGCCGTGCTCTCTGTTGCCCAAGACGCGTTCAGAACTCACAGGCATCGCAGGATGGACCTCAGACAGTAAGGGATCCACCAAAAGCTCTGCCGAACCAGATTTCTTCAGAACTTATCCAGTTTCGTTTGATATCCATTACAAATGAATAGTACTGATTTCTACTGCCGTTGCATGGCTTTTGTCCAGTATTGGCACTGTCTCTATTGCGTCTATAGGCGCCAGGTTCTAAGAACGAAAATGCGTGTACATCTGAAATGATTTGACCCCTTCAATCAGCATATCTTCCGCTGTGTTTCCCCACAGACTTCTAAGAATATTTCTGGAATGGTACAAAACATGAGATGTTAAACCAAAACATCCGGTTTATTAATATTGAAATTGAATGTGAATTTGTTTTTTATTCCATGTTATTATGTTATTCCATGTATTTTGCTACTACAATTAGTAGGCTACTGAAGTTAATGTTTTTACTTTAATAATAAATAAAATAAATAAAACTAAGCTTTATTTTCCAAAATTATATATATATATATATCTTTCTTATTTTTGTGGTGTAAGATAAACGCCATTTATTGTGTTACATTTATTGTGCGTCACTTTTAAAATATGCATTAGTCAGCTTTTAAATTTTTAAAATTTGTTAATAGTTGTTTTAACAATCGGCCCTCGATTCTTCAGACCGCAGTGTGTCCCCGTGGCTTTTTCGATCTCTGTTATCGCAGCTACAAAAACTTACCCGTGCCCACTGACTGTAAATTAAGGACATCCTTAAAGGCTTACATAGCCATTAACAGACGCCTTATATCTATGAAAAACAAGCCATTGATTTCCTTTCAATATTGCTTTAATAAATAAAGTATTTGGGGTAATATATAGGCTACGCATAACAGTCTACCGCCTTAATACCCTTGAAATAATGGAAAACACAGCGGATACTAATCTACCAGCTCAATGAAAGAAGATCTGTTTTCTGCCCTTTACCCGATCCTCCGTCTTATCTGCACGACAAAAGTCTGTATCCGCGGAGGGGGATTTGATCGCAGTGAGAAAACCAGAGGCGATTGTGATCGACGCAGATCTAATGGACAGCGACCTCAGTGCTGAATCCAAAGAGCATTGTTAACCATTTCAGAGAAGGTAAAACGGGTTGTAAAGACTACTCCAGGAAGTTAAATCCTAGCACCTGACCCACACACAAACTTGCACACACAGAAACGCGCAAGCAAAAGTGCAAGGAAAGGGAAAATAGACGTGAAAAGGACGCTATTCGTCTTCGTTATTTATCTGTCCAGTAGTTCCCTTTTTACTTAAGTATTGCAATACGTCGGTGCAGTGATAAATGGTGGGGGTCGGTCTTGAGGTGAGCTGGACATGTTTTGCAGTTTTTGTTTTTTTAGAGACGTTTTAAGCTTTTATGTTTCGAAATTCAACTAAGATATGCCCAACTGTACCCAACACTTAGGAAGCGGGTTGCACACGCTGCACGAACGCTCCGGTTCTGAAGAATTTAGGACCTAAAGGGCTTCGGCTAACTCATGCAATATAGGCCTCTATATTCAGAAGTATAGTATAAATGTTACATGAATATATATATATATACATATACCTATATATATATATGTATATGTATATATATATATAGGACGATATTATGTTTAGCTTTACTGTCTTTAACAACAACTGCAGTGTTGATTAGACAGGTCAAGGCCACATCCTTTTCAAATGAAACGCATTTTTTCTGTCAGTTATCGATTCATTTGTTTACTTAGTTGCAGATCAGTTCACTTGTATTACATAAGATTGGCCCCAAGATCAACTGTTAAACACAGTTGTTAAGATTATATAGGAAAGTCGGTTTTATTAATTTTTATGTCGAGATACACAGGGCGCTTATAGCATTGCCTGATTAAAAAAAAGAACTTTGAAGGAATTTTTTAAGGATATGACTAATTGGCTTAGGAAAAGGGCATCGTTAAACGTAAAGCCAGGCTTTCTTCTGGAGAATAACTGGATGTAAATTTGTTGCCAACAGGAGATAAAGGACTGTAAAATAAACTTTCCTATAAAATAGACACTCTTTAACAGCTCAAATGAAGTCACCATAGGTGATGAAATAAGAAAACATCCATGTCATAAGGGGTGTAAAGTAACGAACCACAAATACTCTCCTTTTTTTCTGGAATTGTGTCTTATGAAATAGATTCTAATGCTGACGCTGGCGGACGTTAGTCTTGTTGGCCGTGGCTATCCGTGCCGGACGCAAACTGATTTGTATTTTTACTTCCATATGTAGTTTTGCCACAGTACTTTTACTCTGCTATTTACTCCCTAGCGATGTGCGGATAGATATTAAAATATCGCTTCTTTCAATCTTAATTTAATTTAATTTAATTTAATTTAATCTTAATTTATTTTGAGAATTAATTGTAACATTAAAATATTGTGTTTTTTTTTTAGCTGTTAGCCTAATTCAGGACATTAACTGCTACCGGGGTGCGCCGCCCGTATGTTTTTTTTAATTGTCAATACCCCCCACCCCACCCGATCCACAAGTTTTTATCGTTGGGGTGTTGCTGGCACTGAATATCAGTAACGGCGATACCAACCTCGGACTGAATCGGAAAGAAAATTAATGGCATTGCCCATCCATTCCCCAAGTATATCCGCTACTTCCCTAAATAAGCCTACTGATTTTATTGGTTAATATTCTCCCCTTCCTTTGGCTCCGTCAGCAGCGATTGGACCGTTCGTTTTTTGTGACCGATCATGTCAAATTGCGCCTATTACTGGTAGTTGATTAACTAAAACGTTGACCCCACCAATAATCATTGATCACCTACTGCAAGTTGCCATGACTACAGAAGTATCACATCCATGGCCACACCTGCAAGAGCTTTTCCAAGTCAAAACCAAGATGGGTCAGAGCATCATCATGTCTGTCGTAGTCAAGACTATTGAAGTATTTGCATTAAAGGACTGGGTCTTGACATAAGTTGTGATTTTATCTTATGGCTTTATCACATAATTTTAACCTTACTAGACTGGCTAGCGAGCTCTGTACATTATACACGCAGCGAAGCTCTCAGTCTTTGATGATGTTTAACAATGTCATTTTAGCGATCAACTAGATAAAACTTTTATTCGCAGTGAAATTTTAGCTAGATAAGTTGGTGCAGTGTTGTGAGAACCTGCTAGATGCTTATTTTATTCTTTGAAGGCTCCAAGTACCTATTAAACTGCAGAAACCTTTGAATAGATTTATAATAAATGTAATGCTTATTTGGGTTTTCAGATATTACACTTGTATTAAATTACAAAAAGGCATAAAACAGCATTAATGTAAATATGAGAACATACAAGATTATTTTATACCTGAAGCTGAACCCCATTTTCAGTTTAATTATATGTTGGCGCACACTGCGTGCAGGATGGTTTGCGGTTCTCCCGGTTAATGTTCTGTACTTGTAATCGGAAGGTCGCTGGTTCAAATCCCATGGCGGCCAATGTGCAGTCACTGTTCGGTCTTTGAGTTTGGATCTTAACCTCTAATTGCTCCAGAGATGCTGTCTGATCCTGATTGCTCAAATGTATGTCACTTTGCACTGCAAAGCATACTTGTTAGACAAGCTACCCTTTTACTCTTACTTCAGTAGTGTGGAGGAGAGGTACTTTACTCAATTCAGAGTTCATTTTTTTGAAAACTAACAGTATTTTAACTTGAGGAGGATTTTTCAATAGTCTTTCCACCCTTGCTTGCCACAGTGCTACAGTTTCTGTCACACCAGGGAACTGGGTCACTTGAGTACAGTTTGCTCCTTTAGCCCATCTCAGACATGCACTGCCACCCTTAACTTTTCTAGATATTACCCAGAGGAGCTATTTGTGTGAACGCAAATGTCCGAATCAGATGTACCAGAAATAAAACAGACTACCCTGCTAGCTCCCTAGTACAAATCTCTGGGTAATCTGCAATTGACCCCCATGTGTGAATGGAGTAGGGAATTGTCCGGAGAATTTATCACGTGCAAGAGGACATGTTGACGACCACCTGAGTGGTGTGAAAATGGAAGAATACAAACATTCAAGGACGAAGAAGAATGGTCATTTACACGAAGATGACTCCATCAGTCATGGCTAACTGGAGACACGATGAGATTCTGGAACTTGTCAGTAGCTTCTGTGTCCATCTTCGATGTGCTGTAAACAAAATGCTGTGATTTCCGCAGCGTACTTTTTGCATCATGTACTGCCTCCTACATGTTCTACCCAAGCGCCACCCCTTGTCTAAATCAACCAGAGTATTTCTAATAGGTGTGTCCGTGTCTGACACGGACAATATCAGGTTGTGTGCCACCTGTGTGAAAGGGCAAAATGTCCGGACCTGATTCTACTGACAGCGTCTGGAGTTCATGAGGCAAACGGCTTCAGAGACATTTATAGACATGAGTCCTTGATGTAAGTGAGCCTTATCTAGGTTTGTCTATAAGAACACACCCATACATAATAAATCAGAGGTAAATGTCACCATAATCTTTTTCTCATCAAGGCCAAAATCAATCAGTCTGTGTCAAAATATTTCCTCATAACCGGTTCTGAGTCCCAATTCCTGTCATTTTGGCGATAAATTATTAGCGACCCTATCTGAAATGTGAGGTGGTCATAATACTGTCATGTACTTGGGAGTAAGAACACAGCCACACGGAGCTGGGGGGGTGGTCAGTATCTTTAAATGTGGAGTCAGATGATCATTTCTAAGTGTGCTGGTTACTTCGACCCTGCTTTAGTCTCTGAGCTGTATATGAGTCGACATGTTCGTTTTTTTTTCTTTTTTCGAGCCCCTAGTCATTTGGAACCAGTCACGACCCACCCAACCAGATCACGCCCATCCTGTCCGCCCCGTTAAGCACAACCCGAACAAGCCAATCCCATCCGCCGTGGGAAGCACAAGCGTTTCTCTCCCCCGTTGGTTTCCTTACATTCCACGCTGAATCGGCGTTTTCCCTTCTGCGTTTGCTAATCCTGCGCTCCAGCCGTTATCTGACCCTGATTCTCCTGCAAAAAAAACTGTGATACTGAGCCACGTGATTCTGCATAACACAGACCTTTACATTTGAAATTCTGACAAAATAACAAACACAGCCTCCATTTTAACATTGTACAGATTTCAGGCTCAAATCTCCTTTGTCTACCAAGACAGTACTACTGCAGCTCACAGTAAGAAGTCCAAGGTACTAATACACCCAGGAATGTCCACTAGGTGATGATGAAATGTCTCCGTCATCAGCTAAACATCAAGTTCCCAATTCAGCAAAATAGGGAATATTCCCAAAGCGACACTCCAATGCAGCACTTCGGCAAGCCTGGATGCAACCCATGAAATGCAGAGCACATCCTGGACAGAATGGCAGTCCATCATGGAGACAGTACAGACACGGATTCACCTAGTAGCATGTTTCTGGACTACAGGAGGAAGCTGGAGTGATAAAACAGGGACGGCAGGCAAACAATGGACCCAGAGAGCCTGGGGTGGGAATTGAACCTGTAATCCTGGGGGGGGGGTGTGGCTACAAGCAAGGGTGGGTTTGTTGTTTCTGTTGCCCCATTCAAAAAGTCCTCCTAGTGTAGTGACCGAAATGAGGTTTAGGTAACAAAATGAATTAAAAAATAATAATTTCATATTTCATATTCTGAAAAAGTTAAATATGCATACAAATAAATAAGCATGTAATGGAGGTTAAAAAAATGGATAAAAATTTTTATCTGACTGCTAGGGTTCTGGTGATAGTAATTCTTGGCACTGAGAAGGTCACAGACAAAAGGTTGTTAAACTTTGCACCTTTCGATATTTTCTCAGGGATAATCAATTATGGGTTATTTCGAGAGTCAGTCTAGCGAACACACTGTGTTTGCCCTTCCTAAATTGCTTCTTGGTGGCAGAGTTGTGTGAAGTGTTTAAATGCATTAGAAGTGGATTCTAATTAGGTGATTAGGGCTGCCTTATGTCTCGTTCCTTTGTTTACCAAATGTCTGATGAAAGTTCACAGTTTCAAGTGATTCACTTTTTTGTGATGAAAAAATAGCATCAATTTACAACTCAATGAAATCATAATTTAAACCGTAGGATAAGAGTTACACCATTCTTCCCCTCAATATTGTGTATGGATTATGTGTCTTCCTGGAGTGCCAGTGGAGGGGTGACATCACTTCCTATCACCATGATGTTGGGTTTCAATTATACTATGGCTGCACCCAATAGTGGCTTGCTGAGATTCTTCCAGAAAACCAGCTCGTCACTGTCTGCTTTCTATCCTAATAAGCTTTTGCCTAACATCCCATTGACTGTAGCCATCTGAGACTTTTTGTGATCATAGGTATCCAGAGATAACATGTAAGAAGAGTTAAACAAATTAAACCAGACAGCACACAGTGTAGTAGCAGAATGCATTGCTGACACATGTTCACAAAGATCGCTAGATCATTCCACCGAGTGCTACGCTTAATCCATCATTCTACAAATTATGTACCTACACTGACTGTCATGAGGAAAACTGCTCCAATGCAAGTTGACTGCCTTAATAATCACAGTCGGGAACATATCTGGGATCTAACCTTAAATAACCATTTCCTTTAGGGATGAACTCAGAATTCACTTATCATGTAAGTTGTATGATGTAATTCAGCAGAAATGAGATACATGGCTACTCACATAGCAGTTTATGTCCCAGCTTTCTCCATTTCCTGTTAAGTGGTGATTATGCCCCTGGTGTCATTCTTGTTATGAGGAATGACTTTGAAAATCAAACAGTATAAGGACCTAATGCTGACCTTGGAACACTTTAAATGCACTGTTCCAAAAAACCAGTATACATAGCAATATCATAGTTGGACCAGCCAATAAATAACATGGCTTTATGAAATGCTATAAACCTCAAATGGTCAAATATTCTTCTTGGACATTGATTTGCTGAAAGAGAAAAGCTGAACAACTCCAGTGTTCTGTCAGTGAATATGCTTTTAGCAATGTTAATGAGTTGAACAACCTAAATGTTTTGTTTAATACTACTCATCATGTTGTTTCCAGGCTATTAAAATTCCACCCCTTGAAATATCCAAAACAAGGGCAGAGACTGATATTTTCAGATTTCCCCCAGAAGCCCACATTTATTTTTGATCCAGGCAATCTAAATACACTGGCACGATATCACATAGTATGCTAGCAATAAACATATTTGTGTTTCAAGCTAGTCCATCTCTCAGAATCCTCTTGGAGGAACATGCATAATGAATAATTATGTATGTCCCATCATCACATTGTCTGGCTGGGTACCTCCCTCGTTCTGTCCCTCCACTCAGTTCTTTTTTCTACTTAATATTAATACCGATCCGTTATGTTACTGTACCCATTAAGAACCCCCCCTCCCTAATGCAGTTCCAAATGATTTTCTACAACTATCTCAGTGTGAAACCCAGAGATTACTGAATTAAGGGTATGAAACATTTTGTTCTTGAACAGAAATCCAGGTAGAAGCACAGCTTTCTTGACATCTGTGCTCAGTGTACCAAGTTAAAACTCAATAACATCAATAAAGGCTTGGCGTTCTACCAACAATCAGTCTGAAAAGCATACTAATCATGTGATTCCCTGAACTAGATGTATTTTTCATTATAATTACGGGGAAACGTTCCAAATTCTTTATGACATTCAGCTGTTCTATTCCTTCCTTGGTAAATTTCGCATTTGTCTTATATAGGGATGCATCTATACCATTTTTTTTTCAGATTGAGTGCTAATACCAATGTTCCCTTTCTGGTACTCACCAATACCAAAAATTAATGTGCAATAATAATATTAATATAATATTTGTTATTAATGTATATTAAAATTTTTAAGCTACGTTAAGATGTTAAGGCATACTTACATGCTGCTTATGAATGTTAATTATAAGCCCCCCCCAGACACACACACAGACACACATAAGCACACACGTATGCGGCACCAAGCAGGGCACTTAATATTTTTTTAGCCGAATAAAAAATGGGGGAGTGCTGATGGTGCCGATTAGCGGTGCTGATTATCGTTTTCAGTCTCTGTTCAGAATGACGGATAGGTGAGCTGGATTTAATTACGATATAAAAACATGTCGTGGGCTTGCTAAAACCGTCTAAAGCAGTGGTTCACAAAATTTTTCACTGTGTACCAACTCATAAAGTATTACATTGTCCACGTAGCACCATTATGACAATATACTTGACTGTCAAGAACAATGTACTGTGTAAGAGTTTTGGTTATTCTCTCTGCATCTGAGTGTTTGCTGCACAGTGGGATGTTGCAGAGAGCTGCTGGTGGCAATTTCATCATACTCCTTCTTATGTTTAGCTTTTAGATATTTAATTAGATTACTGGAGTTGTTTAATTCAGTTTCTGCACGTACATCTTCCTGATATTTTAGCAGAGCACAGTTTGCAATCTGCTATGCTTCCACACCGCAGACATTTTGTGTAACAGGCATTGGTGGATGAGTATGAGTACATGAGTACTGTATTCGATCTGATACCAATACTAGTATCGGTGTCGATGCACCCCTAGCCATATGTCATATGTAGGCAATGGGTGTCCATAGCATATATGAACAAACCATAAAGTCCAGCTGAGGAGAGTCAAAGGGCTATCAGTGAGTGGATCATAGTGTAGGGCAGAGTAGAGGAGTATTCTAATCCATTCATCTTCCATAGCTGCTTATCCAAAGAAGGAATGTGGTGATCCTAGAGCTCATCTCAAGAAGCACAGCACCCAAAGTAGAAAACAGACTATAGGAAGTATATCTTGAGATTACGAGGAGTATGTTTCATCTCACAAATTCTATTCAGTCCAACAGTGGCCTGGGTTTGATTCTTGCCCCCTTTTCCGTGTTTCTTGTGCTTAATCTCCATGAGTTTCCTGGCTTCAAGTCCATTTTCCTTTTGCTTTCAAACCACATGTGGACTCGATGCTTTGGTGTCTCTACGCTGTCTGTTGTGTGTGTCTGTGGCCCACGATGACCTGGTGTCCCCTCCCTAGGAGCCCACACTGGATATACAGTTATGGAAAACGGACTGGATGGGCACTTAGCTCATTAACACAGATTGTGCAGCCTCTGCCCTTGGGGTGTACATATTGACCTGGTTATAGATAACCAGGACAGCACAGAAAAAGCCAGTTTTCTAGATCCTACAGCTGATCACTGATTGACAAAATTTCTTGCTCATTTGAGGAGACACTGATAATATGTCATAAAAGCAAACTACAGTTAGCTTATAAGCTGTAAGTCATAGATACACGTCACTACCCTTCCAACATGAGTTACAATATTTCAAGCAGTTTATTAAGACCCCAAAATAAATTTGTATTCTTGTGACCAAATCTCAAGCTAAAAAAAACATTGACCAAAATGGAAAAATTGAGTGTAATAAATGCTTTATTTATTTAGCAGATGGGTTTATCCCAAGTGATGCACATGTTTAAGAAAGCAGGGTCTGTTGGTCCCTGGAGCAGTTGGGGGTTAAGGCCTTGCTGAAGGGCACAATGGTGACATAACTCGGTGGATTCTGGGATTTGAACCGGCAAACTTCTGATCACAGGCATGGCATCCTAACCCTCTGAGCTACAACCCGCCCCCATATACATACAGTCCTGTTTTGTACATACACAAGAGCAGGAAAGAGCATGACTAACCCAAACTTGGCAAACCTAGCTGCAGAAGTTAGAAACCATATTAAATGTAAGGATATTTACAACAGAGAGGAAATTATTAAAAGCCGTGGGCTGAGAGGCAATGCAGCTGGGACCCAGAGAAAACTGTAAGCGAATATAATTCAAATTCAGTCCAGGTGTTTAACGGTGAGGCAAATGAAAAAGCTACAGATTATTGTAGAGTCGTATTCTGCACCATCTAATATTAGACTGTAAGAAAGTCACATGCAAAGGCCGAGTTAGCTAAGGTTACAGCAAATGAGTTGTGGGGATGTTTTTTTGGCGTAGGTGAGACGATTTATTCTTAGGTCGCTAGCTAATTTAATCATAGCAGATGGAATGGTGGGAAAATGTATAATGTTACACCTTCAGAAAAAGTTGGATGAAGGGAATCCAACCAGCTGCGCACTAATCGGTCTTACTACTACGACAAAGGTTAGGGAGGCTCAGTTCAAAGTGGCTGAGCAATGGCAGCTCCAGTCCTGTAGGGGGTGCAAATCCAAGGTCACGTATGTGCAATCAGCTTGGATTCAGAAGAGACATATACTGCTTAAGTCCTTGGGCTGGCAGCCCATCCAGGATGCTCCTGTGTGCTGTGGCCTGGGAGAGGCTCCAGGATCAGCGTGACCCTCTCCTGAATAAGCTGTTATGGAAGATGGCTAGATATATCGCTCATGTCCTTGTGAGTGACTGGCATCCTTTCTGGGGGTGACCCCTGCCCCGTGCCCTGGGCTTGCTGGGATAGGCTCCAAGCTCACTACATCCTGGCTTTGGATAAATGGTCAAGGAAAATGGATGAAGAATTTCTTTGAGGATCCAATAAGACCTGCTGACACTCAGATGAATGGCAAGTCAAACAGGACTGGATTATCATCCCACACCGTACACAATGTACAAGGCATGAAGACCAGTCATGCTGAAGGCCACTCATTCTCCAGCTTGACCAACCAAGGCTTGGCATGAGTTATCGGATTCGGAGCTGCTGATAGCTTTACGACATGGTGACATGTGACAATGAGACCTTATCTGGAGCGCTCCTTTTCCTATGCTATCTGCAGTAATGTGTATGGGAATGCTTCCTGAATAACTGGATCTGAGGTCCAGACTGACAGAAGAACTAATTTCACTGAAAAGAAAGCTATAAATCTGACACAACAGAGTCTATAGCCATTGCAAGCTGTTCAGAACATTCTACTCCACATTTATGTCAAACACTTCTGAACTTCAATTACATTTTAATTGAGGAACTTTAAACCTTCACTAAAACCAGGAGAAAAGCCGAATTGCTGGAATCTATAATTTTACAGCACATGTCTTGGCAGTTAAATGTTCACAGATCGGACGCTCGATGCGGGCACGAGTGATGGGATTACCCTAAGCCCACTTATCGGGAGGATCCTATTCGACGAGGGATGCTTTCAGCATTAAAGATTGGACTCCGGTGAAAGTTGTACCGCGTTTCCCTGAAATTCAGGGTACTGTTTTCAGAACTCCCCTGGTCCCATAATGACTTAAAAACATCTGAGGTGGATTTTTATCATCTCATCCCCCTTTTGTTAAGTGGGATTCTGAAACTCTGTACAGAACATACAGTTTCCTGTCCTGATCTCCAGCAGAGTAATTTACCTCTCAGTGTGGCTTAGGACGGCAGTTTACCTGAGGCAGATCAAGCCCTCGCCACGGCTGATGGATCTCCCTGACAGTTTTGGGGAGGAAAAGTTTCGGAGCAGATTGCATATCGGCGCGGCTCCCTCCCTCAGTTTATTAATCTGTCCTCTCTGCACGAAACGGAGGTCATTAATAACCCCCATGCCGGCTGTTGGCACCCCACCTCCCAGTGTTTCCTAAAAATAAATAAATAAAACAGCAACAGAACGGAAACAATCTCTGGGTAAGTTTTTCAGTGTCAATTACGTATTTTTCTTTAATATACTCGAGTTAATTAAACATGTTATCGCTCTTGTGATTACTGAGCACGGTCGCATTCAGTTCTAGTTCATGTCCCCCATTGTGCGGAAGCAGTTACCGGGTGGCTCTTAGTTCAGATCCCTGGGGACAGAGCCAGATGGGGACTGAGATCAGTAAGTCCAAGCTGTAGAAGTACAAAGCTCTGGCTAAAGAGGGGATATGAGAAACAAGAAGATACTATGAGCATCATTATGTTTATTTAACAGATGCTTTTATCCAAAGCAAAGCACATTTGAGAAAGCAGGGTCAGCCAGTTCCTGGAACGACTGGAGGTTAAGGGCCTGGCTCAGGAGCCCAGCGGCAAAGTCTATTGGCCCCGGGAATTGAACCAGTGCCCTAACCCGCAGAGCCACACCCTCCCCTCATGGTGAGGTTTTAGTCGAAAGCCAGTCTTGGCTGCTGTCTGTAACAGGAACCAATTGCATTAAGAATTATTGCTATACTTGTGTTGCATCGTTCCCTGTTGTGTTTTCATCCGTGCAGCACATAATGTCACCTTAATGGAAAACAAAATACCTGAAAATAAACGGCACATTTTGCTGGCTTTCAGGACCTTTGAACCTCACTGGAGTCTGCAGATCTGTAGCAAATAATAGTCTGTTAGCCCTCGCAAAAAGCTGCAGGAAGTGGGCGGTGGGTCACAAGCTGCCCACAGGTCTTGCCACCAATAGGTTTAAATCCTCGCATTCCCATGTTGAGCCTTTTAGAATAGCATGAGTAATTGAACAGATGGACACCCTTAAGGTGACTGGTTTAAGTCCCAGGTGGGCGCGTGGCTTTGCCCTTGAATGAGAAGGTCAGATTCTCATTGAACGCACCAGGGATATAAATGAAAAAGAAAATAAGTTTCTTTGAAGGAAAGTGTGGGATAAGCAGTGCAATAAAGAGAATTACACAGTAGGCTCAAGGCTATATCCTTGATTTACGGCGTCCTTTTAAAAACATATGTGAAGCCTCACAGTGTTTAACGACGCATCGGTGTGCGATAACAGGGAGCCGGTCTGTGAGAAAAGTGCAAGCTTGCAAAACGCAATTTCGATTCCTGTTGATTAATGAGGGAGCAGCAGGTAGCTGGTAGGCCTCCAACGCTACAATGCACACCGACCACACAGCACCTCCCTTTTTGTCTGCTACTCATTCTGTCACCCAGGGCAGTCTTACTCAACTATGTTCACCCCCCCGGTCTTAAAACTCCAGGATACTGTCTGGCTGGACATCTTGCCTACCTACGTTCACTGCATCCTTGTCATAAAACTCCCAGAGTGTGTCTGGTTGGCCATCTTGCTCACCTACATTCACTCTGGGTGTTTATCACCATGTGTATTTGACTGTTCTTATGTTCTCGGTGTCACTACCGAAAATGTAACTTCTGCTACTACGCATGCGCACGCATGCGTACCACACGTTACTTTTTACGACTTCGGCGAGGAGGTGCTATTTTTACGGCATCGCGTCACATTAACAGCCTCATTAACAACAGCCACTAAAACGCACACACAGATGCAATTACAATCCAAAGCAAAATGGATTAAATAGTTTAGCAAGTCATCGCAAAATTACAAAACACAAACATTCAGGAAAACAGTGATAT
>JAAGVU020000078.1:15744759-15781256 GCA_011763525.2 Mormyrus iriodes | reverse complement strand
GACATTGCACAATCAACTGGAAGTGATTACATATACATAACAGTAAAGAATGGGGAATAGATTAAAGTAACAAAAATGAGGACATATTGAATGAACATAAATAAAAGGTGAAATCCTAGGGGTTCTTATTAAGCTCGAGTTCCTCTACCAAACTGCAGAGCCTCAGAGCATTTTTTTCACCATTAATTTCAATGTAAAAGTAAAATAATGGCAGAAATCCTTATGAAAAATGTTTAAGTCCGGTTGTTGTTTCGAAAATCTATTCTTGTGTAGAAAAAAAAATTCCAAGAATGATAATTGTATTAATTACTAAATCATGTAAGTGCCGGAAAATGTGGTCTCATAGACGCATGTGTGGTAATGGTGTGCATGCATAGTAACGGAAATTACATTTTCGGTAGGTGTAACATTTTCGGTAGTGACACTCATGTCTTTGCTTGACGTCAAATTCCATTGCCTAAGTACAGTTCCAGTACTCAAGAACAGAAGTATGGAGGACGGGCCCCATATATCAATGGTGCATCGGTTCCATCGTTGCCAATGAGAACAATCACATGATTCATTGCATTCCAGGTTTATTCCTCAATACATTGTTTGCATTCTTGGTATTGATAAACATCTCCTGTTCTACTCTTAAAACTCCCGGAGTGTGTCTGGTTGGCCATCATTGACAAGCAGTGTCTGTCAATGTTTGGGAGGCCAAAACAGAGCCCTGTGCACACACTGGAGTCCCACTGAGGCACACGTGTGTCAGAGTGTGTGTGTGTGTGTCATGTATATATTTCATTGTGGAGACCAAATGTCCCTACCATGTAATAAAAACCTGTTATTTTGACGTTGTAGGGACTACCTTTTTGGTTCCCACAAGGGGAAACTCATTTTTTTAAATATCTGTAACAGCAGTCAAAAAACTAAAAATGCCTGAAGTCTTGTATGGTTACAGTTAGGGCTGGGAAGGGGATACGGTCGTCCTAATTGGGATTAGGGTTTTGCCCATAGAAATGAATGGAGAGTCCCCACAAAGATATGAATACAAACACACGTGTGTGTGCGTGTGTGTGTGTGTGTGTGTGTGTGTGTCTGTACGTTAGTGTGAACCAGTCACCATTTAGCTCATACCAGAAACTGGTCAGCACCAACCTGTAGTGCCACTTAGACACTTAATGTGATGTATGTCAGACTATTGCTATTTTAATCCAGATGCTATCAATTACACATCTGACACTGGCATTTTGCCCTCTAATTTGGGGGACTTGTTTCTGTGGTTTTTGATTTTGCTAAGTGTATGCTTTTCACTTTTACCAAAGAGGAGAGAAACAATAGAACAGCCTCTGGTCTGCGAGGGAAAATAAGAATCCCTTCAACCTGAGGTGATTTGAACCTCAGCCAGGCTCAATACGACTGGGATTGTCCCGGGACACATTTAACAGACATATTGACAAATCTCTGAGACTCCAGTTCTGAAGAGGAAAGGGCAGACGGGACCACGGGATGCACGGATTTGTTGGGGAATTGCATTTTATTAGGCCATGGAGTGTTTATCTACACCGGTTATGTGGGGGGAGGATTCAACAGCGAAGAAAAGCAAGCAGACAAAAAAACCAAGACACTATATTGACCGATGTGAAAGAACAAGACGAAAAACAAAACAGAGTCAGAAGAGGAAGTCAGGTATAAAAGGAAGAATGGGGACAAAGCATGGGTGCATTTAATCAGCAGGAAACCTCAAATCACAAAGCAAGCCTTATTTTGTGGTCCCGACATTGCTCAGGAAGGCTGTACGTCTACCAGGGTGTCAGGGACACACAGAACTTTTATACAGTGGCATATACAAGGGCGGAGCCACAGGGGCTCTGACCTGAGCTGAAAGCTGATTGGCCCCCTTAGTGCTCCATTCCTGTCACTCACCAATTCAAAACAGATCATTGGCTAATAATTAGGCTGGCCCATCTCTATGAATTATGCCCCACACTTAAAAAAATTCTAGGATCACCTCCGCTTTTACACCCCTGTGTCGTTATTAGTGGAAGAAGCACCAATGCTGTCTAAAGACGGTGAGGTCAAGTATGAAATCACTTGCAGAGACGTTTCTGCATTCCTCCAGTGTTGGCAGTGTCTATACTTGTCTCTCTGTGTTCACACGGTGACCGTGAGCACGGGCCATAGATAAAACAGCAGCTTAACACGCTTAGCCCCAGCGTGACGACGCAGCCCAGGGGCCGCCGTTATTACACATCCACTCCAAATACATTCATTTTTTCAGCACGAGTCTTTCAAATACATCAAGGTGACTGGCCGTGGAAGAAGAATTAGAGATTTTACTCTCTGGTACATGCCATATTTTTGAGAAATCGAGTGCTACGGAAACTAGGAACCATATAGCGTTAAAACGAAAGGCAGTTCTCGACTCCATTCCATAAACCATCACGTAAGTCAAATTTTATGTAAGTTGGATTTATGCCCTCATACCATTCAAGGCACCTTACAGCAAAAAACACATAAGGCAAACATATAATAGTATTATGTACTAAAGAACACATATTAAATATATGAAAAGATTAAGTTTAAATATATTTTCAGTGTATGTTGCCTTTTTTGTGTGAGGCCTTCTATAGACTTCAAGTATCTCAGATAATTTTTGCAGAAATCCAGATTTAGTTAAGTGGTGAACTTGGGGGAGGCAGATGTGTGTCGAAACAGTGTGACTATAGTGTGTTTACAGTCAGCGATCGTGTGTGACAGGACTGAGGCTGTGCCAGCTCAGTAGGTAGGTTGAAGGTTCAAATCCCATCAGATGTATGGAGTTTGGGTCCTCTCCCTATGTTTATATGCATCTCCTTCCAGTACCCTGCCTTCTTCCTCCACTCTGAAGGTTTGGCTGGATCTCTCTCTCTAAATTTGTCCGCTGTGGCAGATTTGCGTCCCATGCCTTGTGCTCCAGGCTCTGCGATCTGGGTTAATGGAACCTTAATCAGTCGCGCTCCACCCCGCTTGCCATGACCCGTGAAGCCATTCTCCTTCAAGTAGCTCCCATTCACAACATCACTGCACCAATATAAGGCATGGTGGCACCATCAACCTCTTAAAATCCACTCACTGCTATTGCTCACTGGATTTCACTGTCTTCAGTATATCCTGGCAAACACTGGAATCGTCACCCTCTGTGATCTCTTATAATTCAAAGCATTCATTAATATCTGCTCATATTACAAGGACCAAAAATAGATATTAATACTAATTTCTTAATTATTTATATTTAAAATGTATTACATATATAGCATTTTATCCAGGGTGTCCCCCTTCCTAGGACAGACTGTATAATTGATATCTGGTTATGGTAGATGGATGGATGGATGGATGGATTTATTGCACAAATAACAGCATTGCAGCAAAGAAATATCATTTCTTTGCATTTTTGTAAATGTTAGATTTTATGGTAGTATGCCTCCTTTGTGGGAGAGAATCAGGTGACCATGATGTTGATTCACTTCATCTGTCCCTTAATGAATGGTGTTGACCCTGACCTCCATCCTGACTCCCATTTTGGTTCATGCCTCGACACACACCCATGTTTCTTTCTCTTGCCCAATCAGCTGCCTATTTGTGTCCCCGCCCCCGCCACCACATCGTACTGAATTTTGGGCCCCGCCTTCATGCGATCCCACTCGCCATCCGAAACAGTTTATTGCGTTTATTGAGTTGTAAGTCTGAGAATATGGCACTGTGACATGTTGTTATTTATTGTTTATCTGTTTACAGATGTCATGGAAACGGGGAGGCATGTTCAGCGATCCTGCTAAATATCCAAGATGGAAAGGCCTCAGCAAATGAGTACATAATCTGCTACATCTACTTGCAAAGCGAGCCGTTTATAATTCCGGGTATTCCCAGAACCCCCAGATAGATGGATCATCCTTAATCAGTCACCCCTCACTTGTTGCGTTGCACTTGTTACACCATGTTCATGCCTGTGCTCATACCCACTTTCCAGGGGACTGGTGTCTGACCTTTATGCAGCTGGGGAAGCTTTGGGTATGGGATGTTGACAGGTTGTACCTAATTTGTTCGAGCAACTATCTCGTTGTCAGGCTACAGGGTGTAGGTTCAGACTGGAAAGGTTAAAAAACTTAAGCTGATTGGTCAAACTTAGGATCAGATGAAAAGGTGTAGAAAACATAGCTTCATCCTATCTGTTCCATTTACCCATATTCCATTCAACTGCCTATACCTTTTCATGGCAGGGAACTTCAGTCAAACATCGATTTGATGTGTGATTCATCGTCAGGATCTGGGTCAGAGAAGGTGATGATTGCTTCCTCTGCCATTCTTACCCTGGTAATTATCTTATCTTGGCTGAAGGAAGCAGAGCACGGCTCCAAGACTAACAGCTGCCATGGAACAACATCAGACCTTGGGCATGTCAGCCTTGGTCAGGAGAATTGGGTCAAGATGTAGAACGAATCAGCTGAGATGGAGGATATAAAGGCAGGCAGGGCTTGTACTTCCGTCATGCCATTGGTTAGCGTAAATTGCAGATCCAATCCTGGGTATCCTGCCTAACTCAACAGGACCAATGAGGCTTAACTTCCAAGTATAAAGTACGGAAGGAGTGGTGGTTTTTCTGCTTTAGATGATTAGAAAATGCGTCTGTATGCAGTACAGGATCATGGTGAGCCTATCCCAGGACCCATAGGGAACAAGGTAGGGGACACCTTGGATGGGATGCCAATCCATCACAGGGCACATCCACACACTAATGGCAATTCTGAGGTGCTAATGAGCCTAACTGCATATGAGGAAACCAAACACCGATACTCCACACACAGAGCAGAGGTATGACTCAAATCCCCAACCCCGGAGGTGTGAGCCGGCGACAGACATATTCTGCAAAATGTGTGTAGCCCAAGGGATGACCACACTAGACATCAAAATATGACTTCCATAAAAAGCATGACTTTTGACAGGCATGGTGTCTGTCTGAATGCCGCATCTGTGTGTTGTAAATGTCAGACAGCAACAGCGATCACAGCGAAGTGCCCTGAATCCTGGCAGTCAACTGATAAACATTTGTTATCAATATTGATCGAAATCTGACAGCAGATAAGGAATCGTCTTAACTGCAGCCTTCCCGTTTAAACTCTTCGCACAGCCAAGATTCAGAACTGGGTAAGAATTATGCTAATAGAAGAGAAAATGGAAAAAATAAATCTCACACTAATTTGGACGGATCCTAAATAAACCCTTCGGCAGACAGGAAATGAGAAGCTCTCATTCCTCACAGTTATTTAAAAGCCCTTTCAGGCGCCGCTTCATTGCAAGTCAAAGACAACAATGAAGGCGTTGTTTATACAACGCGAGAATTACAGGCCAGCGCTTGGATTACGCTTTATAATGGCCAGCAACGAATGAATGGGGTCCGGAGTGTGGAATGATGATGAAAGGGTGGCGTTTTCTCACTTAAAAGTCCTACACTTGGATTCCGTAAAAAGTAATAGTCTAATTCAAATGGAAACTGAGGCTTGAATTTGATTCTGAGATGTGCAGACTGTTTGGATTAACAACTCAGGAAGGTGAGACAGTAATCTGACACATCGTGGAAGATCTATACCAAAGCAACCTCTGGAAAGTGCCAGGTTTTATTTTATTTTTTCTTCCCTTTGAGTTAGCTTTGCACGCCTGAATGGATTCCAGCTGCGTCAAATCGTAGAAAATGATAAGTGTTGTTGTATTTGTCCAACCGAGGACGGATCTGCTTGTTCAGTGTTTACATTAAGTCACCCTAGGTCTGCACAGAGAGTACAAAAGGTGAACGATACCCTGAAAATTTAAGCCAGACATCGATGTGCTATCTCCCAATAGTCTGAACCACCTTTCCAAAGCAAATTCCCAGGATTGAAGTCACACGTGGATTCTAAGAGTGACTTTTGTGCCCCTGGCCAATGGTGCGGCCAGAATCAGGTCAGGTGACTCACCATGGATTCAGACCAATGAGGCCAGCACTTTAAAGGCCTTCGTCCCTCTGGTTTATAATGCATCTAGCACTGGCCTATTCTTGTCAGCCATGAAGATGTGCATGTTCTTATAATTATTACTGAATTAGTACCGTGATGTTGCTACAATGGGCGGATTGGTGTCTATTTCGAGATGAGTGTAGCTTTGTAGTTTTATTTCTTTTACAGTTTCCAATCTGACAGCAATGACAGCACCTCTGGGTATAGGTCATGTCCTAGCTTGTTAACTTTTCGATTTGGGGCCCAAACACCCCACTATCCCCCCCAATTTCCTTCAGGATTTTTATTACCTGGTGTTGGGCATTTCAGAGGGGACACAGTGCAGTAAATGTGACAGACTCCGTGACAGGATGTCATGTGACTTGCACTTTCCTCCACCCCCCCTAATGCGACAGGCTGCCCCATGGGGGGCCCCCAACTCCAGACCCTGACCTTATCTGTCAGATTTGTCCCTGTCTAAGTAGGACTGGCTGTAAACCAGGCGACGGCATGTGGCACTGAGAGCCGCAGATTAATTGTGGAAAAAGATGGTATTGAATGGAAAACAGCCAGCCGATATCAGAGTGAGCATTATGAGAACGCTAAGCCACACAATACCCCCAGATTTATTAACTTAACTGCAACTGGGGGCATCTCCGAGGGGCTGCCGTTTCTCATAATTGTTTTAATTACGCCACAATTTGACACACTTTTAATACACACGTATGAATTTAATTAAATGATTTCTGGGAAATCTTCAGATTTAGCTAGGAAATTTCAAAGTAATATTTTTTCACCCGCAAACGCAAAACTCATTATAAAAGCATTATTAATACCCTATAAAAAATATCAGTTTTTTTTTCTCCATCAGAGGTCATGTGGACTCTAGCTTGCGAAGATTGTGGATTCAGAGACCTCAGATGGTTAACCACCATCTCTGCCATAGCTACTAGTATCTCCTTACACTGATTTAAAATGCTACTCACAAAACAGGTGGCTTTTAGCCAAAGCGCAAACATAATGACTTGTCATTGGCCAAAGATGGGGGGGGCAGTCTGACACTGGTATCTCTATGTTGGGACATTATGATGTTATGAGCCAACTTGTTAAGTAAACTTATTCAGCCGGCTTGAGTGGCTTCCAAGATGGCACTGGAACATTTTTTAATCTGAAGCCAGACCATGTCGGGTCACCTCCAAGCTCATAAATGTTGAGCGTGTACATTGTTGACATATTTGGGTCATTGGGCACCTTAACAAAGCATAGTATATTATTTCCATTTTCGTCTTGGGTCTGCTGGCTTTCTGTGGCTGATCCGCCTCGTCATTGGCCATGAAGGTGGGAGGCGGGGCGAGGCATGCTGTCTGTACCAGGCGAGAGATTGAGGGATGGAGGTGTTTTGACAGCTCTGTTCTGGCCTAAGTGATTTCAAGTCTGGGGAAGCATGTTTATTGATGTGATGTCTTCCAAGCTTGGGGGGTGGGGCACTTCGGGGAAGAGCACCCTAGTCACTGCCTGGTCAGGACCGGTCTCTGAAATCTGCCAGAGGGGGAAGGGTGGGGCAGAGGTCACTCAGAGAAGGTGGTCTGATGTCGACAATGTTAGCTTGGTTTACAAATGGAGTAGCGACTACAGATTGGCTGAGGTGTAGGGAAGAAGTCTACTGAAATAAGGCTACAGCTGAGGAGGGCTAAAGATGGAGCAAAGTCTTCAGTGGGAGTGAGGGTCTACAAAATAAGTGTGGGTTACTGTGGGACCAAGGTCTCTAGATGATTTACTTTAGAAGTGGAAACCTGCTCTGAAGATATAAACTTCACACACACAGACTCAATTTATCAGATGAGACATAAATGAAACTTGGTATTGGTCAATCTACCTTGAGGTACACCTAATCGAACACAGAGCACTAACATGGTTCCCCAAGGGACTCCCCCAGAGGTCAAAGGTCATTCCTCATTGCAGCCTATCATTGTCGGCTGGTTGGGGCTGGCCTGACACCAGCTTGATGCTTCCGATCTCATTCAGCACCTCTCAGTCAGCCCCCATCATCCGAGTTAAACATCAGCAAGGTGTCATCCTGGCAGATCAGAGGTTCTCTCTACGCAGTGACCGGCTGCTGGACGAGACCCCGGGTTGTTGCCGCCTGGTGATTTCAATCTCGCTCATCTTACCCAATTTCAGTTTAGGAGGATCTGAATTTCGCAAAAACAACGTGCCGGCATTTCAATTCTGAGCGGCTCCCTGGAGATGAAGCAGTGAAATATGCATGCTGGTTTTTCCAGAGCGCTGGGCCATCTGCTAACTCTGGCGATGAGGCCTAATCCCTGCTACTGTAAGTGGCATAGTCATGATTGTATTCGATGAGATTCCATCAATCCGTTTCCAGCAGGGTGCAGTCGTGGCTTTTCATTTGGGTTTTTTAATCTTTTTCTTTTCAAGTGACATCAGTTTCAGGTTGGCGGGTCATGGATCATGTCAAGGGGGCAATACGTGGCTCAGCGTGTTAGGATACCATGTCTGTAATCGGCAGGCCATTGATTCAAATCCCATGGTTAGCAGAGTCATCTCACCATTTGGAACCTGAGCAAAGCCCTTGTCCCCCAGTTGCTCCAGGGACTGATATTAATTGTACATTGCTTTGGATTAAAAGCGTCTGCCACATTAATGTTATGTTCTTGTGGACACCATATGCATGTGGGAAAAGAATCACCCCGGCCAGACAATGACTGAAATGGGTGTGCTATTGCATGACTCACTGGAAGAGCCCCCCCCCCCACCCCCCCCACTGTGACACCATTGCCTCATCCTACTCCTACACACATGGGGGCCATAATGACAGCACTGCTCCCTACACATTTCATCTCTGTGCTGTTTCTGGGGGGGCTCTATTTATGCCCTCACTGTGATCGCACTTCACACTGCACACAGCATCCTAATCTGGCAGTGGTGCCCTGCCGTGAAGGGCAAAGTCTCTCACTAATTAAATAGAGACAGACAGGAAGACAGTGCGAGGATATCCAATCAGACACACCATTTCATTAACGCGTCCAATAACAGACCACATTATAAACATATGGGAAGATGATAGAGAGCTGTCTAATTAGACACACTGGATCATTAACATAACGAATTGCCTACTCCTTAACAAACATACAGGAAGATGGTATAGAGCTGCCCAATTAGACACGCTGGATCATTAAAGTGCTAAATCATATGCTCCTTTATAACCATACAGGAAGACGATGTAGAGCTGTCCAATTAGGCACACTATTTCATTAAAGTGCCCAATCACAGACTGCTTTATAAACATACAGGAAAACATGATGTAGAACTGTCCAGTTAGTTGTTACCTTAAAAAGCCAAATTGTGAGCATATGAATGGGCAAGGATGATTAAAATTTGTGAATCTGATGTGGACGTGGACAGGCATGGGGGGACAGTGGGGGATGGACACTCATCCTGTGTCTCCTTAACTAGCACAAGCCCATCCAGGAGGTCTTATATGAGCAGAGACGAGCTCAGCCCCCCCATTGGCAGAACCAGAAAGAAGTCAGACACCAAGAGGATGTCTTGTGGTCCATGTCAGGGGCTGGTGTTGTACTTCTCTTGACTGTCTTCTAATCATCGACACGAAAATGAACTGAGACCTGTTTGGTTTGGGTCTCTGTTTTACTTTGTTTTCCCTGAAAATAAAAATTGTTTTTCTGTGTCTGTTTTGTTTTTTATGTCATAGCGGTCCCTAGGGAAAGCATGCGATGATTAATGAAACCAATGTCCTCTGTTGTGTTTAGCAAAGGCCTCGTAGGGGGGGGGGGGGGCTTTGTTGGTGTTGCCACGGCAACCGCTTACGCACTGTCCCCTTCCAAAGCCCTTCATTTTAAGGGTTATCCGGCCCGAAAATGATGCTGGTCCATTAGGGGTTTTTGATCAGTTCATTTTGGGTAGGGGTAGGGAGGGATGAAGAGGGGCTGCCTGGGAAATCTGAGGTCCCACGTGAATGGGAGTGTCTGATTGGTTGGCTGAAGGAACAGGATGCAGGATACGGCATGTCCGCTCAGATGGACTCGGGGGCTCTTTCGTAAAGACTGATAGCTCATAACACAGCTTTCCAGAAATCAATACGACACAGTCTTGTACAGGATGACGTATTTTAGGTATTACACATTTTCTCAGGAATCTGGTGTAAATGAACACACACAACTGCTCCCTCTGTGTACCACTACTTGCAACCCCCCCAGATTTGTAATAACACAATCTAAACACAGCTGTGGCTTGCTCTGAATTTCACTTATCAGCTTGTTATCTGATTTATGTCCACAGGTTACAGAAAGAAAGAACAGCAGTGCAAGGTACTTACGGATGACACTGATCTTGGGCTGAACATTGCTGCCGTCATCCCCTGGATTTTTGGTAATTCCCCACCTGTTGGGGGCACTGTGCATCAGAGCAGAGCTGAGCATGCCCACGGGTGCGAGTTTCACTGGTTGTCATGAACTTCAGTTACCCTGATGAGTTGTCTGACACACCGCCCCAGCGAGACCGAAGTCCGAACTGCAGTGTGAGAGAGTAGCACAATGAATAAAACTAGACAGGACTCAGACCAGTCACCTTGCAGCACTTCTGTTTCACAGGACTTATATTCGGTTACGGTACTGCTAGGCTTTTTGTCTGTCCTCCACCACCCCTGAGCAGTTCTCTGTCAGTAGTGTTGATGAACTTTCGATGTTGCTATAAGAAATGTTCATGTGCTTCTGTAAACATCCCCTAGGGGGCGATGTGTTGCTTAGCATGTTAGGATACCATGCCTATGATCAGGAGGTCACCAGTTCGAATCCTGTGCTCGGCAGAATGATTTCACCACTGGGCCCTTGAGTCCCAGCTGGCCAGGTACTCTTGACCCTGCCTTCTCAAAATGTACACCACTTTCAATAAAAGCATTTGCTAAATAACTAAAACTGATTGGGTGTGTTTGTCCTGCCTACAGTATGTCCTAGTCCGCATCACCGTACATTGGAGAGGAATGAAGGACCAAAAATACTGCTGTTATTTTTTATTTTTTTCAAACTGACTCAGCAGTGAAGTCATTCTTCCAGCTGCAGCCATGGTAATGATGCAGTCTGGGAAAATGGCCATGGGTATTGTCGGTAGGCTAGTGGTAGACCTCCAGGTTCAGCTAAATGAGGACTCTGTCTGTAATGCAGGAAAAGTGTGACAGAGCTCACCTTTCTCTCTCTATTAATGGAGAAGGATACAATCGCCATTTTAATAAGCTGAAACCTGAACAGTGAGAACACTCAGACAGCATCAGAGAGACAGAAGGTCACAAGACCACGTGAAGCCGTTTGTAGGAATGGCAGGGTCTGATTAAAAGACCGATTGATTTTCATTTTCAAAAACAATGGAGATGATAATCATAGAACATATATATATCTCCACATAGAGGGAACGAGAATGACTATTACTACTACTAATAATATACATGTTGCATTAATATTCCAAGAAAACCTACGACGTATGCAGTTATCATATTTTAGCAGACTTGGGGGGATACGTCAAATCAAACGCCCAAGGTAGTTAGCAGGAATTACAATAGATCATGACAGCTAATTGAAATGCAGTTTTTGAGGCTAATCCTCTTCAAATCCTGTACAAACATCCGGCACAATAAGACTTAATTAAGTCCTCTACTATGTCCAACCTCCCCGCTTCTTTAACAAGTGCTTTGATTCCCCTCCCCGTCATTTTAAAACAGCTGACGGGACGTTCAAGCGGCGACAAAGAGCGACGGACGTTGCGGTGCCGGTCTGCTCCATGTAAGATACGGCTCTGCGAGCGCTTTGATGGACGCTGTTTGTTTCATAGGGCTGTGCTGTGCGCAGCTGCCTTTCACGTTGGGCATGAAACTGGCTAATAAAGCGTGATCAGCACTTTCGTTCAAATGTAAACTAAACATCAGTCAGCGCTTTCATTTTTTATGTCTTAAATTAACGTTAAACACGATCCATATTTTACACAGTTTGTCACTTATACGAGTTAAAAATGCCCACGTGTTTCGTTCACTACCCGTGGCTGCCAAAGGGGGCGTAGTAAATTTAATGTTCACGGTGTAATTCTAAATGCAAACCGTTCGTCCTGCTACTGGCTTTTGATCTTGTTAGGACTCCAGGCATGCTCCTCTGTTGTACCCTTGAGCTAGGTATCTGAATTGTTTTAGTAAATACACTGGTGAGTGATGAATGGATATTATGGATGTCAACAATGAATGGTAAACTTAAAGCTACGTGACTTGTTAACAGATGCTGGTTAGAGGCCATCGGGATGTTGACGTGGTACCTGCTGCAGCTGTTTCCTGACTCCCCCTACAGGTGGCACTTGAGCATTGCTGCTGTGGTAACACTCACATCTTCGTGGCATTTGCTGGGCCTCAGTGGCAGGGCGGAGGCTGATCCAGGATCAGTGCCGTGTACCATAGAGCCACTGCCCGCTGCTCTGAGAATCCGCTGGGTTCCAAGTCAGAAGACCTCGTCCGGAGGTCCAGACCTGCGATGATTGCGGCTGCTCACTTTATCGAAGTAAAAGACTCCTTTTGAGGAGCCCTAGTTTGGATCTCAATATGTGTGAAAGTGAAACTGATGATTACAAAGTGGTGTTTCTGTTTCTTTGAGTGGGATCCATCAGTAGACTGATCAGCGCAAGCAGTACTTATTAGTTAAGGTCATGAGCTTGTAACCTGGGGATTGTTAATCAAGTTCTGGGGATGGGGGTGCTTTTGTGCCCTACCGGATGGTACTTGACTAGAACTTCTCTGATTGGGTAAAAATTTAAGTAAGAAGTAACACATTGTAATTCCTTAGGCTGCTGCAGAATTGTGAGCGTGTTTGGACATCTGGTGCAATGGAAATCTACCGCAAACAGGACACAAAAAAGCTTTACACCCATATTTCCTGTCATATGCGAAATATGAGGAAGTCCAGGTCAGTCCACAGTCTCAGAGTTACGGGGGCCTTTATGATGCTCCGCTGAAAGCCGTTTCTAACACAAGCAGCTGGCCAGAGGCCAGCTGATTAAAGGCACCGCTAAGTCTGCCGGCTTGGGAGTGACTGCAGCGCACGTCCACCAGTACGGGATATCACCCTCTACAAATGCAAGCTTAATGCGGCATTGCATCCCTTAGACACACGGAAATCAGTCTCTGCTATGAAATCTTCGCTCTCATGACTCCGTTGGGATTTCCTTTGTTTTATCACCTCTATGTCGCTATTAGACGATAATACAGGGCGGCGTTCGTTTTATATGTAAATGACAATAATATATTCGCCGAAAGTAATGGGAAGGAGAAATAACCTTGGGAATGACAAGCATGTCGGCTTGTTTTAGTGGAAAACATTTAAAGGGCTCATCTGAGGAGACACTGTTTGAATTTTGAAGAGATTTATGGATTTTCCCTTTAATTGGCGCACGATTATTTACTTCGCTCTTTCCCCTCTGACATTAAAGCCGCAGGTAATTTTAATTGTTTTTTGAGTGAATGAATAAATTATCAATATTAATTAGAAAACAAAATTTAATTTTACCTTAAGATACATCAATTAATATCAGTGGGATTGCACAGCTGAAATTGCCGTATTTTGCTTGTTCTGGTTCTGGATTTTATAAACAAGCGCTCGCACACTTATATGGGTAAGCAGGATTAGTCTGCCTGTCTCATGACGATGACTACTGTCATCGTTATGATTACTCATGGACACTTCAATCAAATTAACAAGGGTAAATTAAGTATCAAACTTCCCATTTGGGTAGACATGATTAGTGAAATACTGCATATTAATAAGTACCCAGATTATTAATCATTAGTTGCCCTAAGAAAGTAAGTGGCTGATTCAGAAAGGGTTAACGCATTGTATAAATTGCATGAGTTTGACTGAAGCGAGGAATGTAGCTCTCGACTGAACATCCATACATGTGCTTAGCAGTAATGATGGATTGCACCACACTACCTTTCAGTGCTAATTAGAGATCATTAGACCTTCAGTTCTTACAGTAAGCTGCGCTTTTCACCAGGTGATTTAACCTTTTATTAATGAACCGATGTGCGAACTGGCAAGCTTGAGTGTAATACAAGAGCAACACCTCGTGGTTAAAATAGGTATACAAAAACATACAAGTTGAAGGTAAGCTAAATGTCCGGGCTGGCGTCAGCCAGGCCCGGTTCTAGACTGTATCAAATGGGGGGGCAATAAGAGATGTTGGTGGGTCGCATCTTTGGCTTTAGTGGGGCATGCGGAGCATTTGGTGGGGCATTGCCCCCCCCTGTGCCCCTGCCTAGAACTGGCCCTGGCGTCAGCCATTCTTGAATATGGGATCGAACAGCACAAAAAGATTTCTCTTACCACAAAATTCTTTATATACTGCAATGGCCATTTCATTGGTACTCTGTCATTGTATATTGTTTTAAAATCGATAATTTCCCTGCTATTCTTTTCATGCCAATTATATGGCACTATTGGGTCATACAACTAAAAAAAACAACAAATTAACACTGGTTTTGCAAACATGTTAAAACTGGATATTGCTTTGTAAGTAACAAAAAAACTGATATGAGGTGTAAAGTCTGTTTTAATGTAAGCCTGGGTTTACCTTCTGAATATTAGTGTGGATAGTGTCCCTCATCTGATTGTATCACTTATTTACCTGCAGGGCTACCCTGCAGCGATCTAGGTCCCACTAGACGATGAGAAACCTGTGCACTCATGGTCAGCCAACAGATCAGAGACATGACATGCATGTTGATGCCATCTCTAATTTTAGTGGAGAAATTTGGGAAAAATTCAAAAATGATAAGGGTATATCTTCTTAGTAAACTCTTGTGGTTGAGGATATTGCTTTATAGAGTACCTGTTATGAAGAAGAAGCTATTATTATTTTTGCCACGACATTGTTGGTTATTTTGCTTTGCATTTAGGCTACAGAATCACCAGCGGACTTCCCCTTACATTTGTATTTGTGAAACCAAAACCCTTATGCTGCAGCTAGTCTTTAACCTTTTGCCACCTGCAGTTCTCCTATTTCACAAAGAACAGGAGAGCTTTAAACCTGGGTCTTTTCTTGAAATCCAGCTTGACCTACAGCAGCAATCCAAGCATGGTCAGCCCAACCTCTTTTGTAATTCAATCTTCCAAGTTCTGAACAGCTTGCTGGTCATGCACACAGATTTCACTGCGCTGTTCAAACTGCTTCGAACTGCAAAAAGTGTGTGGGGGCTTGGCCATCCCATCCACCACGTCCTTCAGTTGTTCTTAATGGTAACCATCGTGGGATCTCCTCGGAATTTAGGAGCAGCTGTAGATCACGCTTCCACACTTCGAGTGCTGCCCCATTTTAATATACTCTCAGATTTCCTGCCCGCTGTGTGTCTGCAGCCTTTGCAAAGCATCTTGCAAAAACAGATTTCTCTTCCAGATTACAGCCTGCCATTAAATTCATTCTGAAAATAGCCTCAGTTCACTATAAATAAACATGCATACTGTATTTTTATTCTAAGAAGTCTGAAGTCATAGCATCGCGCTGACAAGTACAATCCTTTGGGGTGTTTGTGGCAGATGTGGTATTGAGGAGACTGAGTGGTTAGCATGGCTAGTTTTGGCTAGGCTGTTACCTATTTTGGAAAGCATGATGAATCAAAGGATGGTAAGTTCAATATTTCTAATCTGCCCAATGGCCAGGTCACTGACACTTCCAGGGTTGCAGCTTTGAAACCTGCCTCTGTCCTGGATGTATGCGTGTGACATGTCCTCCCCGTCTTAGGCCTATGTGTGATAAGGGTGTTCCAGCTTGGATTTGAGGTTGAATTTCTTTATTAAAAAGAAAAAAAATCTAATTTTAAAAATATTTACATATTTAACTGCAGGAATCCACATTCAGATTTTTGAAGATTTATGTAGGTAACCATTAAGTCATTTAACACGGGTTTTCTCATTTTTGTTTTGCCTAATGGCTCCTTGTCGCTTAACGTACGATACAAGATTTGCCACTTGGGGCAGACTGAATGAATGAATGCACGAATTACATTTATATGGCACTTTTCAGGACACCCAAAGCACTTTACAGAACCAATGGGGAGCCACGTCAACCACCAGCGCTGTGTAGCCCCCACCTGGATGATGCGACGGCAGCCATTCTGTACCAGTACGCCCACCACACAGTAGCTTAGGTGGTGAAGGGGCAGGAGAGAATTCACCAGTTAAGACTGCCATAAATTAATAATTGAGCTAGCCAAAATGTCTCAAACTAGCCAGCAAGGAAACTAGTGAAATAGTGTATGAATCAGAAGAATGAAGCTGAAATGCGCAACCTCACCCCCCACCCCCCACCCACCCCACTCGTTGAATAAACAGCATTGCTTTGGAAAACACTGTCAAAACACCATAAACTGCGGTATAATGTATGAAAAGTATGACAGTTTAAAACATGAAATAGTGCCCAAGCCTATTTAGACAAAGCCTAAACTGAAGGCAGCACTCTGGCATAATGTCGTTTAAATTTTAAGCTATTTTATGCACGTAAGCTTATGTCAGCTGTATAATGTCAATCGTGTGATAGTTTCATTTCACACCACACTTTAGACAACATTTTTGTTGCTGCTGCTGGTGTTTCTTTCCTGTGGGTGACTAAATAAGTAAAAATGTGTGGTATTTCATCTCCTTGTCCTTTTCCTCACTTAAGACAGCAGTAGGCTAACACTACAGGTTTCTCTTTTCACGGTCAGTTGCACATAACTGGCTTAAGCTACCAAGTGACGATGGGTTGTGTCTGTAGTATGATTGTAATTAATATTCGAGTTTCTTCAAATGATAAATTTGTTGTATTATAAAAATTAGAATTCCTTTTTAAATGGAGTTTCCCAGCTCTGGTCCCCAGTGTGTTCACCTGCCCTCTGCTTCCTGGGAATGGCTCCAGACCCACATGACCTGTATTGGATAAATGGTTGGAAGATGGATGGACACCTGTATATGTTTCACAGGGCAGTGTATGGCTCTGTGGATTAGGACTGTGTGCCCATGTTTGAAAGGTTGCAGGTTCAAATATCATCAGACCTGTGTGTTCTTGGATGACCCCCAGGAGGCATGGTGTAATCCAAACCCTGGTATTCAGAAGAGCTGTGGCGCACCTCACGCTGTGGATTCAGCCTTCATTCGCATGTCACAGGACTGGAAAGGATAAAAGAAAAACTGTGAAAATAATGTCAAGCCAGACTGGCACACTGCATTCTTGCTGTTTTCATGACTACTGAGATGACCTGACAACATATTGATCCTCACTGAAGATCAAATACTGTTCTTTATACATGTAATACCTTTACTCTGAAATTCTTATGTATGTAACAAGCGACTTTGAGTGATATGTTCAGAAGGCAAGAATCAGAAGATGTCCATCAACAATATGGCCACACACCTGCCATACCGCCCACCTAAATCCCATTACAGCACAATTGTTGTACCTTTGCACATTGCAGATAACTCAGGCAGCTCCAATACAATATTAATGTATCTGAAAGGATAAGAAATGTGACTTTGAGTAGATAAGATAAGGAACTAAGTAGGATATCGTTACAGGCAAGCTACAGGGTTGCCAGATTGGAAACGTTTCATGTCAGCTCAGTGCTGTGGCTGCCCACATTCCAAACCAGGCCTTCCTGCGGTGACAGCATCGGAAAGAGCTGAAAAGATGAGCTGGACCCCACTTTGCATCCAAGGCCTGGAGTCTCTGGTCAGCCTGGGGATGCTGCTGATATCCAGCTCCGGGTTTTATGGGCCACTTCCCTCCTGTAGTAGACAAGCACGTAAAAAATACTGAAGGAATTGTGTGTGTGTGTGTGTGTGTGTGTGTGTAAGGTCTACCAAGAAACTGCGTGCAAAACAACAACCGGAAAAAAGGAGCATGTTGCAACGAACACTACTTACCACGATTAGAGTATCTGACAGGTTTCCATCCATGCAGAAGCTTGGTTTAAGTGCTTGCTTTTGTTACAGAGGTTCGCAGAAGGCAATTGGGTTAAGTTCACACAAGTTAGTGCTGTGTGAGAGAGAGTGACCAGGGACTGGGTCTGGCTCTGTAAGGTTTCCAAGCTCGTTTAAGTCACACTGCAAAACGTGTTTTCTATGTTCACCTCCCCATCCATACGACGAAGGGCACAAATAATATGCCCCGTTCCGGCCCCCAGTCCTCGTAACGGATCACCATGTTTGAACCTCGAGTTTGTGGAAGTAAGAGAAGCTGCTCATCCTTACTCCAGTGTCTGCCCACACTGTCCTGAAAGACACTCGTATACAATTGCGGTGGCCCAGAAATTGAGGTTCTGAAAGTTTCTGGTAGAGGAAATTATGACACATTATTCGTAGCTAGGAAACCTGTAGTCATGGTGTCGGGTTTAAAGTTAAACTTCTAACCGCTTATCCTGGTTAGGGTCACAGGGGGGCCTGGAGCCTATCCCAGGCAGAACAGGGCACAAGGCTGGGGTCACACCTATGATGGTGCATACACACTATTGACAATTTTGAGACAACAACTAACCTAACTGTGTGTCTTTCGACTGTGGTAAGAAACAGGACTACCTGGATGGCATGGTTAGAACATGCAAAGTCCACAAACCCAATGCAAAGGTGGGATTCAAACCGTAGAGGTGAGAAGCACCACTGAGTCACCATGCCTCCCTAAAGCTAAACAACATATTCAAAGTTATTCAAGCATTTGAGGCATGACGATGAAATTTCAGCTCTTATATGGAGATTAGCTCCAGTTAGACCACAATGTTTCATAATTTTCCAGGTTGCATTTCCTGGGAAATGTTTATCTAATAATGCTGGGAGTGATCCTACTTGTCTAAAAAGGCCAGGGCAGGTACTGTGTGAAACTTTAGCCTAATTATACCAAGAAGTGCATCTGGTCAAATAGATATTGCATTTGGTGTCCTCTAGCTCTACGCCAGTATTACATACAATACAATTTGGCCTAGTTCAATTGGCACTGACGCTATGCTTGCATTTTGGAGGCGTGGCCAATTTTGAGGTGGGCCCACCTTCAGCTCTCAGGTGTGGGGTGGATAGAGGAGGGGGTCTGGATAAAGAACTCAAAAGAATAGCCCAAAAATGATCCAGCTTCCTTCTGAAATACAACAATAAAGAAAAATCTGTGACTGGTTGGTATTTGCCCTTCCTTGGAATGGACTTAGCATGTGATTGGTTGGCCCAGACCCTCGCAGCCCCCACCCCCATCTAGCAGACCTGGGCTGAGGGTTATTTTTAAATGTTCAGAAATGAAACGGAAGTACACCATTATGTGAAGAGTCTGCTGACACAGGGAGGGGCTAAATGAGACCTAAGAAAAAAATAACATCCCACTCTCATTCACCACCGTATCATCTGACTCGTCTGCAAGCCCAAAGTGTCCGGAGCAGGACGAGGTACCGTTGGAACTTCCCGGGTGTCAAGGGCAACGTGGTGAGGCTGCTCATTCATTTCTGCAAAATAATCCCTCAATTTTATTGTTTTTGATTAACCTTGATAGCAAATACTTGTGTTTTCACTGGGTATCGATTAAACAGAATATATATACACTTTGGATTTATGTACATCCCAAAATCAAGAGAGGTACCAGCGCTTTGTGACTCTGTATGTGAAAGACGTCATATAAATAAAAATGATCTAAAATTATCTACTTACTTATCTAGGATAAACAGCACCAAGGGGGAGTGCCATTTTTTAGAAGAACAAATTAAATTAGTAGTATTTTATTTGTAGTATTAAGTCCATTTTACTCTGTGGAGATGCAGGGACCCTTTGTGCTGGTTTGAGGGCAGCTGACTCATTATTCTCAGTGCTTGGTGTAAAATAACCTAATAACCCCACGATCATAGCCCTCACTTAGTACCATAAGCTTTGTCGCTTAATTCAGGCAGTAGGTACCAGAGTTCAGAGTTTGTCAGTTCCAAAAACCAGTTCGGCACAGGAGGCTGCGATGCAGCTGCCAAGGGGAAGTATGGTGGTGAACTCTTCACAGGCATGAAGCCGCTTTTGTTTGATAAAGACAAAAAAAATGATAAATGCTTCCTCATTCCATTTGAAACCTCATACAAAACCGCAAGATGCTTTCTAAATACCCTCTTCCTATTTAACCTTGAGAGAACATCACGTATTAGTGTCAGATAACCAGACGATAAATGCTGTGACTAACTATATACTTACCAGGCTACACAGTGTCCAGTCTTCTCATGCTGTTGATTCTCCTTCTGGCTACAGTGATAGAGCATTACCACAATGCTTGGGAACAGCAGTGATGTGGCATTGATCAGCTGGCAGGTCAAGGAGACACACCTGGAGAACGTCCTCTTCGCTTCCTTCTACATCGTGATCTTCATCTTCGCAGTTCCAGGAAACATCTTGGCTCTAGGCGTTTTCAGTCGGCAGAAGAAGATCTCGCCCTCCAAGGTCTTCCTCATGAATCTGGCCGTGGCAGACCTCTCCTATGTGATGGTTCTGCCCATGCGTGCCACCTACCACCTTATGGACAATGACTGGCCCTTTGGGGAGATCCTCTGCCTTTTGGTTGGGTACCTCTTCTACCTCAACATGTACTGTAGTCTCTTTTTCATGGCCTGCATCAGTTTGGACCGCTTCCTGGCCGTTGTCCTGCCGGTCAGGTCTCTGGTGCTGCGGCAAACGCCGCTGTACACACGTGTGGTCAGTGTCATCCTATGGATCTCCTTGATTGTCTGCTCAGTCCCCTTGGTGCTGTCCAGGAAGGTTGTAAAGGTGGACAACCTGACCAGGACCGTGTGTGGCCAGATCTACCTGGAGAAGACCTCGGCCAAAGCACTGCTGCCTACAGCTGTGGCTTTCCTTCTCCCCACCATCATCATAGTGGTCTCCTACATCCTGATACTCCATCGCCTGTGGAGCCTAAGGCAGCCAGGGAAGAAGTCAGTGGAGAGAAAGGCAGTCAAGATGATCTCATTGATCCTTCTGAATTTCTCCATGACTTTCATCCCCTACCACATCAGCCGCTTTATCTACATCCAGGCCTACAGACGGGGAGATGTTGACATGGCCTCCATCGTGTTCAGCAATAGGATCACTTCAGCCTTAACTTGTCTCAGCGGAGTGTTGGATCCAGTTTTGTATTTCTTTCTTGCCAAGACCTACCAGAGATCCTTGGTTCAATTTTTCTGCAGGAAACACAAAAGGCAAAAGAAGTCAAACGTGAATTCTGCTTCCAGCTAATTAGTGACTGTCTTCAGCTATGAAGCAAAGTGACTTAACCATTTTAAGTCATGTTTTATAGCTTTAGGGCCTTAACCCCAATTGCTCTCAGGACAATGTCTGACTTAGCTGTCTGATCCTCACTTGAACAAAAGCATCAACAATATAAATGTAAAACAAACAAAATAAATTTAGAAGCTCATATATCAACCACTGTACTGTGGCTGACCTGCACCTGTCACTCTAATGGCTGTAAAAAATGTAATTAAAAAAAATGCACTTGTAGAATTTGCATAAACTTTTTTTGGTACAGTATTAATGACCTATTCCTATTTCTTGGACATCGTTTCAAATACAAAAAAAAATGTAATTTAGGAAGCGGCAGAGGTGGATAGTTTCAGGTCCAGAAAGTAAAAATCCAGGCCAAGATTTATATCGAACTAACCAGTAGCATACTCTGTGACTGTGATTCTTTATACTGAACTGATTGGTTGAAACAAAATCTTGGACTGGATTTTTACTTTCTGGACCTGAACTATCCAGATCTGGGACTTGGGACATGGGTAAGCATCAACAAAGCAGTGTATGAGATTTTTAACCTGTTTTTCCAGGGACTACAGGGGTGCTGGGTGAATGGCTGATCTTGACCCCGGGCTTCGCTCTCACCTCTGAGTAAATGTTTTAAAAAGGACAGCAAAATGGGATATGCGAAAATGGACACATTCCAATATACCCGTTCTTATACTTTTATAAACGGCAAACAGCAAATAAAGCTTAATTTCATTCCACATTATTTCATTTAATTCGTTTTCTGACTTTATAAAGTTATCAAGCAAAATGTAATCAATTTCCCAAATCGCCCGAGGCTTCAAATAAGTAATTAATTAATAGACAACAAAATCGAGCTTTAATACAATGCTCTACCCTCACCCGACTCGGAGCCAATACACAAATAAATAAGAAACGCCAGTCCGTCGGCCAGTTCGGTTTGGGATCGCTGAGGACCCGTAGGTTGGGGTAGTTGCTGGTTACCGGGGCAGCCGGGAAGCCGAGATTAGAGTTTGATAAAGTTTTTCTTTCATCGCTCTCGAATGTCATCTTAGCCAGTATGATTATCAGCTAGTTAAATAAAGCACAAGTTTCGCCTTTTCTGAGCCAGTCAACATAATGCTGACTTAGTGAATCGCACTCGCTGATCAGCAGGAGATGGGAGGCTTTAGTGACCCAATATAGAACATTTTCATCATCACGGTATGTGCTGGCCGTGCTGCCTTTACTGTAAGTCAGCTGAACCGTGTGGGTAAAAATTACGTTTTTAAGTAATACCTAACTTTTATTCGTCATCATCATGTGTGTGCATGCCATCTCATGTCTCTCCGTGTCCAAACCGTGTGACGGGAAACCATTAAACTTCGACCATTCAGCGTAATCTACATTTTATTTCGTTTTTTAAAAAGCGATCCCTCACTAAATGTCACATGGGCCTCCTCGTTTTAATTGTTGACACAGATCAGTTTTTTAGGCAAAAAGATAACGTGAAATCTGTCTCCTTCGTGGATGTCGGCTTTCCTCCAGCATTAGTCGATTACGCTGCAAAGAAACGTCAGTCACATCCTGACAGTGATTTGTTGTATCTCATAATTAATTACCTATATGCAGCAAGCGCCTGGACGATGAAATAACATTTTTTATACGTACCATATCAACAGTTTTGATTGACAGTTTTATAGGTCCCACGTTTATTTATATAAACAATTTAACTGGGGAGAAAATGTTCTGCTTAATTAAAAGGTTTGACAACTTGTAATAGTACGGCCAATGAACTGAGTTGAACGTATAAACTACTTAGTTTTGTTTATTGAGGGTTTATTCAAGGCGTTCTATTCCGTCGAACTGAAACGAAAAGAATCTAATATTTTCGTAGGCAGTTTTATTAGCGATGAAGTCCGCTGATGTTCCTTTTATATTTAGGATGAGTGAGTGAGAAGACGTGTCACCTTAAATATATACGAGATAACACCCCTTATTCGTTAGGTGAACGCAGAAATAAACGTTTTCTCCTCGTGTACTTCGGGGCTGTTACGCAGTGCTTTGAATTTTGGGTAACAGTCTCTCTCGATCTCATCACAAAACCCTGTGCCGTGTGTCAGTTTGCGTCACTCTCAAGCTTGCTGTCAAAATGCACACATGAGGTGTTTATCAATACCCAGAAAGCAAAGAATGTACTTGCTACCCCCCCCCCCGAAGAACGAACTCGGGGCGCAATGAATCATGGGATAGTTTTCGTTAGTGAAGATGCAACTAATGAACCTTAATATTTGGGGCTGGGCAAGAATGACATCTGGGGATTTTTTACTGTCCTCTGTCCTTATGTTCTTGAGTATTGGAATTGTACTATAGCAATGAAAGAAGGCATCAAATGGGTACATGAGAACCCAAGTATGGTCCGGTACGAATATTGATAAACAGCCATGCTTTCATTTAGCTCTTCCTGCATAATATCCTCTTTCTAGCCACCTGGCCACACAGGGCAGCAGTATGCAGCATGCTCTTCAAATGGCTCACTGCTGTACCTTCACTGTAGCTCCTTCAGAGTGACTGATGGCCTCATTTCGGCTTCCATTCCCAGTTTCCTTTTGGTGTGATTGCTGAGTTTTGAGCTACGGCCTGGTCTATGCATGCAGCGGTGTTATGCTGTAGCTTCCACTTTATCAGTATTGATCCAGCAGTGCTTACTGGAATTGCCAACTGCTGATCTTTTTTGTACCCTATTATTAGTTTATGACATTGGATAACTTCCTTATAATGTTCTGTAGCCCTCATTTTTGCTCCTTACTGTCACACTGACAATCTTTTCAATGATACTGAAACTGAAGAAAATTGTGTCCTCAGTAAGGTCATGTTCTCGATCTGTGTCATTTTCCTTTTTCATTTTCGGTTTCTGGAGCACAGGGGTCGAACACTTGTGCAAGCAGCATTTTCAGCTTTTTGGTTATCTGCCAAAGACTTGCTGATAAGCGATCAATGCTGAATTCTGCTGAAGTGTGACTTGAAAAATTACTATGAGAGAAACTATGAATATGCAATAAAATGCCCTGACAGGGCAGATTTGTGCATGCATCGATTGTAATGCAGGAAAATCTGAAAACTTTGAGGGGGTGGGGGCTCAATACATTTGCATGCACCTGTAGTAAAAGCTGTCAGGTCAGCTACTATTATTTTTAAAAATGTCAACGTTTGTGTGGCATTTGAGTCCATTTTACAGGAACACTATCCCCTTTGAAAATAATACTGATACTTTATTGATCCCTGTGGTGTCTCTTTGCCTGCCCCATATTGCTCTCCATGAGAGACAGACAAGTGAGAGCAAGCTTGGGGTCACAGCACAGGGTCAGCTAGTGTGCAGCATCACTGCAGTTGGGGGTTAAGGGACTTGCTCAGGGGCCAAAAGAAAAGTGACTATTCTGCCAAGGCTGGGGTTTGAACCAGCGACCTTCTGATCACAGACATAGAGGTTTGGACACACCATAGTTTGACATCGTGGAAGTCTTGTTTATTTGATGTTTTCCCCACCCTTTTGCTCCCTCTCTGTACAGTTGGGCCTGTAGCTAGAGCTGTGCTAGTGTCGGCATGGGCACGGCCTCATCTCTGGTCGGGCCTGGGGGGGAGGTGATTGAGGATGCCTACGGTGGTGGGGGCGGCGAGGCCTGTGAGATCCCCGTAGAGGTGAAGCCCAAGGCCCGGCTGGTGCGCAGTTCGTTCCGACGCGGACCGCGAACCATCGGTGCCAGCTTCAAGTCCACCGGCTCCGTGGACCTGGAGTACAGCGCCGAGCTGGACCGGCTGCGCAAGGACTACGAGATCCTACGTGTCAGCAAGAGCAATGAGGTGGCTGCCCTACAGAAGAAGGAAGCTAAGCTGGACGAGGAGAACAAAAGGCTGAGAGCGGAGCTGCAGGTCAGGGGGAGTGGGGAGGGGCGGGGCTTACTCTGCGACACTCTAAACCCAAACCCTATTGCACTACTCCACGAGCTGGGCTTAGTCTGGTTGGCTGGACCATTCTTATTCAGGGAGGGTGGGGACAGGGTCTGCAGAAGATGTCAAAGACTAGATAAAGCAACAATAGCAAGATGGGACTTTGGAGCAGGGTGACCGCTAGACATTTTGGGCCCCATGGAAGCATATCATATTGCGCCCCCAGACCAATCCAATTATGTTCCAAAATTTTTTGGGCCTTTGGAATCACCCTAATCCCCCCACCTCTTTATGGCACCCCTGCTTTGTTTTCAGGGACAAAAAATAGCTCAGGACAGACCTTGGGCTGTTAGGACAGACATTAGCAGTCCCGGTTGCATTATGGGGGACACACTAGTTCATTTTGTCAGGACTTATGGAGAGGTAGATCGATGTGTTGTAGCGTACTCAGTCTGGTCACTTGACTCTCCTTTGAGGGACGACTGGGGCCTTCTTACCCACTCGGGTCCTGCAGCTGAGTTGCCGATTAGTCAGTCGCTAAGCATTTGATTGGGTATGACTCAATGGCCACATGTTCCTTACAACAAAGGTGTGTGTGTTACTAAAACATTTTCCTTGACTGGAAGGTGCAGTAATGGTGCCTTTTTGGGTTTTGGGCAGTGATCCAGGGCATTGAAAGCTGGAGATGCTGAACAGAGACGAGCTCCGAGCTGGGGAGTAGCCATGGGCGCTTTGAGCCCCAGTGGAGCCTGGTATTCATAGTCACTGTAAATGCACTGTATGTTTAGTTTGTTAGCTGCTTGCTGTGATTGGTGGGCTGCTGGGTTTGCTGATTGTTGATTGGCTGACAATAATAATGTCTTATGTAATGAGTCTGAGGTATCAGTTCATGTTCGGGGCTCCCACAGGCGCTGCAGAAGACCTACCAGAAGATTCTGCGCGAGAAGGAGGGTGCTCTTGAAGCAAAGTACCAGGCCATGGAGAGAGCGGCGACCTTCGAGCACGACCGCGACAAGGTCAAGCGGCAGTTCAAGGTGAGCCGTGCTGTTAGTGGCAAGCATGTGCATACTGCCTTGTGGGGGCACTCACTCACCCCATGTGCTGTGCAGATCTTCCGCGAGACTAAGGAAAAGGAGATCCAGGACCTTCTGAGGGCGAAGCGGGACCTGGAGGCCAAGCTGCAGCAGCTGCAGGCGCAGGGGATCCTAGTGTATGACCCAGCCGACTCGGACGAGGATGACAGCCCAAGTGGTGCCGCAGGTCAGGCCACAACCATCGGGGGGCGCTCTGAGCAATGGGGGATTATTAAGCTGGGATCATGTGTAGGGTGACCAGAGGTGCACTTCGGAATGGAAAATAAGTGCAGCTGAAGAACAGGACATCCAGGGTTCGATAAATTTTATTTGTTCCTGCCCCAGCTCTCTGTGATGAGTTAGCATGGTCTGTAGCTACTGAAATTTCCTCCTACAACCCAGACCTGTACAACCAGGCGAACGGGTGTCTCTAAATTGTGTATGTGCCCTGTGACAGACTGGCATCCCTTCCAGTGTTATTACAGTTTGGATTTTTTAAATTTAGCGTTTATTTTTATATTTCATTGGAAATTCAGTTTTAGTTTTAGTTATCTTTCAGTGTGGTTTTATTATTTTTCATTTTACAGATATTTTTAGTTTTTGTATGTTTTAGTTTTATTTTATGTATTTTTAATTCTTTTCCTAAGGGTAGACAGAAAGTTGTTAAGCTGTTTTATGTGTCTTATCTTTAAAGAATCCTACATGAATAAACATATTATGTTCTAGTGTCCTCAAAAGGGACAAAACATGTTCCAGGTATTATACTGTTAAATTAAAAGTAAACAAATTATTACTTTAGCTAAATAGTATTAAAAATGGTAACAGAAAGTGTTTGACCTTTGTTTTTGTTATTGTATTTTTGTTACTTTCAGGAGCAATTTTTGTAGTTTACGTCATTTTAATACTTAATTTACCTAATTTTACTTTTCATTTTGTATCTTGTTTTATTTCAGTTTATGAAAATGTTTACTTACAGTTTTAATTTCCATTAGCAAAAATAACCCTGACCCCCCCCTCCCCAACCCCCATACTGAATAAGCTGTTGGAAGATATATGAATGAATTTTTCCCCCAATGTCTGTTTTCTGAAGCTGCAGGAAATCAGTGTGAGTACTGGAGTGGTGCTGTGCTGGGCAGTGAGCCCTCTATGGGCAGCATGATGCAGCTGCAGCAGACTTTCCGGGGGCCCGAGTTCGCTCACAGTTTGATCGATGTAGAGGGCCCATTTGCCAACGTGAGCAGAGGTAAGGGTCTTTTCGCACTACGCTGTCATCACCAGCAGAGGAGCTGTGACCAAGCTATCAGGTGCGTTTGTGCCTTTCAGACGACTGGGACACGGCAGTGGCCTCCCTCCTGCAGGTCTCACCACATGTCTCCCAGGCATTATGGAGCAACACGGTACGCTGCTACCTCATGTACACCCCGGAGACGCAGGCTGAGGTCGACGCCTTCATCAAGGTGAGCTCCCTTCTCCCTACCACACATTGATTTTACAGCAGAGACCCCTGCTCTCCCACAGCCGACAGCAGCCTTGCTGACTGGTGACTGTAGTGGTTGCTGTATTTAGACCCGCAGTACCCCTCCTGATCTGAAGGGGGCTGTCGAGTTTCCTTTCGCTTCTGGATTACCTGGAAGTCTCCCTGTACACCAGGGCTATGCTCCCCGTCTCCGGAGGCTGTGCGAGGGCCTGGGTCACTTTTTTGTGAGCATCATCTTCCCCACGGAGGGCGCCGACAGCTATGCGGCAGAGCGGCACCAGGAGATTGAACGCAGCTCCGTGTGCATGCTGCTGCTGAGGGCGTCTGTCACCAGGTAGTGGCTCCCTGCTCTGCGTGGCTAGTTTGCTTGTTGTGACTGTGTTCATCCAACAAAACAGAGCCATGCTTTGGTGAATTGATGACTCTAAATGGCCCTTGTGTGTGATGGTATGCCCTGTGATTGACTGGTACCTCACCCAGGGTCTTCCTTCCTTGGATAGACTCCAGACTCATTGTGACCCTGCATTAGATGCTAAATGTGCATAGAAGATGGATGTATAACTGATACAAGGAAGAAGAAAGCTCGCTACTTTGCCCTAGAGTAGGAGATAAAACCCAAATCCAAAGGATGAAAAATAAGACTGACAAGAGTTTTGGGTAAAGGGGCAGCACGGTGGTGCAGTGGTTAACTCTGTTGCCTCACATCTCTGAGACCAGAGTTTGAGTCTCCACCCCAGTTCCATGTGTGTGGAGTTTGCATGTTCTCCCCGTGTCGTCATAAAGTTTCCTTCAGGTACTCCGGTTTCCCCCCACAGTCCAAAAACATGCCTAGGCTAATTGGAGTTAACGAATTGCCCATAGGTGTGAGTGCATGGTGTGTGAGTGTGTCCTGTGATGGGTTGGCACCCCATCTTGGGTTGTTCCCTACCTTGCACCCATAGCCTCTGGGATAGGCTCCGGCCCCCCCGCGACCCTGAATAGGATAAGCAGTTACAGATGATGGATGGAGTTTTGTGTAAAATCCACTACTCAGCAATTAATGAGCAGAGAAGGGAAATGGCTCCGACTGTCAGCTAAAACTAACCTCTGGACAATGCACTCTGCCCTCTGATCTCTGCACTCTGCCCTCAGCTCCATGCTGGAGGACGTGGAGGAGGCCTTTGTGAAGAACCCTGAGGCCCGACCACTGCTGCTGTACCTGCGGACGGGCCAGGGCATCCGCCTGTCACCTACAGCCCGGGACCTGGTGGAGAGGGTAACCGTGGCAGACAGGGCAGTCAAGGTCAAGGTCAGCTTCCTGTTTCCTTATGCCGTTGACTCTGAACCTGAGATGTGGGCATATTTGTGGGGAGCCCAAGGTATTCTAGGTAATGTCACATTACCACAGCGGAACCGTGGGGCTACAATCAGTGACTGAAGTATTATCGTCTTTAATTCCATCATTGTGTTCTTTTCAGTTGTTTTTGCAAGTACAGTTTTATTAAGGGATATTTGACTTGATTTATGCCCACAAACCATAATGAAAATGCTGTTCCCTTATTTGGCTTCACCCTTCAGTGCAGAAGCGCATTTTTTCATTGGTGTGTGTGTGTGTATGTTTCTTTTTAATGGAGGTATTGTTATTCCTTCTTGCTTTAGAAAGTTCTGGATGGTCTCTATGTGTGCCAGATTATTATCTTTTCGGTGGCTCTCTGATTAAGCTCATTGGAGTTTTGTTTCACATGTCTTGGTCCCACCTCCTCTAGTTGCTTGTACTCACCTCCTCTACAACCGGATTGGTTGTTATCTTTCAGATTTTTTGTTCTGCCCTCAGAACATGCAGCGGGGAAAAATAAGTATTGAACACGTCAACGTTTTTCTCAGTAAATACATTTCTAATGGGGCTATTGACATTAAATTTTCATCAGATGTCGGTAACAAACCAAGTAATCCACACATACAAAGAGATCAAAACATATAAGTCCATAAATTGAGTTATGTGTAATAAAGTGGAATGACACAGGGAATAAGTATTGAACACGCTTACTGAAATTTATTTAATACATAGTAGAAAAGCCTTTGTTGGTAATGATAGCTTCAAGGCACCTCCTGTATGGAGAAACTAGTCGCATGCATTGCTCAGGTGTGATTTTGGCCCATTCTTCCACACAAACTGTTCTCAAATCTTGAAGGTTCCGGGGGCCTCTTCTGTGAGCTCTGATCTTCAGTTCTTTCCATAGATTTTCAAATGGATTCAAGTCGGGAGATTGACTGGGCCATTCTAGCAGCTTTATTTTCTTTCTCTGAAACCAACTGAGTTTCCTTGGCTGTGTATCTGGGATCATTGTCTTGCTGAAATGTCCACCCTCGTTTCTTCTTCAGCGTCCTGGTAATTGGCAACAGATTCTTATCAAGAATGTCCTGGTACATTCCTCCATTCATCCTTCCTTCAATTATATGAAGTCTGCCAGTACCATATGGTGAAAAACAGCCATTTACCATGATGTTCCCACCTCCAAACTTCACTGTTGGTTTGGTGTTTTTGGGGTGATGTGCAGTGCCGTTTTCCTCCGAACATGGTGTGTGCAATGACATCCAAAAAGTTCAATTTTGATCTCATCTGACCAGACTATATTCTCCCAGTACTTCATTGGCTTGTCCTAATGTTGGGCAGCAAACTTTAAACGAGCTTCAACATGCTTCTTCTTCAGCATTGGAGTCTTGCATAGTGAGCGTGCATAGAGGCCATGCTGGTTGAGTGCATTACTTATTGTTTTCTTTGAAACAACTATACCTGCTAATTCCAGGTCTTTCTGAAGCTCTCTGTGAGTGGTCCTTGGCTCTTCTGATTAATCTTTTGACTCCTCTGTCAGAAATGTTACGAGGAGCACCTGACCGTGGCCGGTTTATGGTGTAATGATGTTCTTTCCACTTCCGGATTATGGCCCCAATGGTGCTCACTGGAACATTCAGAAGTTTAGAAATACGTCTGTAGCCAATGGCATCAGTATGTTTTGCACCAATAAGGTTGTGAAGGTCTTGCGAGCTCTTTGCTTTGACCCATCATGAAATACTTCTTGTGTGACACCTTGGTAATGAGAAACGTTTTCATAGGCCATCAATTAGGACTGAAGCAGCTGATATTATTTTACACTGATAGTGGGCAGGATTGCTTTCTAAATACTGACAAATTTCAGCTGGTTTCTTGCCTTTCCGTGCATTTTTGAACCTCTTTTCTTCTTTTTTTCATGTGTTCAATATTTATTCCCTGTGTCATTCCACTTTATTACACATAAATAATTTAAATTATTTTATTAATTTAATTAATTTTATGAATTAATTTATGGACTTATTTGTTTTGATGTCTTTGTATGTGTGGATTACTTTGTTCGTTACCGACATCTGGTGAAAATTTCATGTCAATAGCCATTAGAAATATATTTACTGAGAAAAACATTGACGCATTCAGTACTTATTTTCCCTGCTGTATTTGTTTAAGTAGAACTCCCATGAGCTCTGATTAAGCCTGGGAAGAGAGATAATTGATTGGAGTAGTGTTTTGAGTGCCCTTTTCTGTCAACCACAGATTATAGACCATGCAGGGCACCCTGAGGAGGGAGCTTCGCTGATCCATGCCAACCTTGAGAGGGTCATCAGACAGGTACAGCGCTGGAGGACACTATCAGCTCACTGGGATGGGATTGGCCAGGAAGGGCATGGGCCAGAGTTGTGATTAGTGCAGAGCGTCATCAAGGATGCTTTGCGTTTGGTCAAATGGTTTGTGCTGCTGTAGGCTTGCTGGTTTATAAGGGCTACGGTCCCCCTCAGGAGCTGCTGGGCCAGGAGCTGGCCGATGACGAGAGCTGTGTCCCCGGGGCAGACGAGGGCTGCGGTGAGGAGGACTACGGGGATGTACTGTGGGACCCACACGACGAGCAGGAGCAGGCTGAGGTCTTCCAGCGGGCTGCTGCCTCTACCGCTTCACCTGCTTGCCAGAAGGTGGCGCCACCTTTTGAATTCCTCACTTTATCCAACCTTCAGAAAACATAGTGGTTCTTAATGTAAACGTCATACAGACCGAATATCAACTTTATCATGTCACTCCTCTTGGGAGGTGAACAAAACAGCTTCTGGTCACATGCTATAAGCCCCTCGGACAGGAGATTAGAGACCGTATAGCCGTCTAGTCCAGTGCCTGCTAGTAAGGAACTTAACAGAAAAACAGTAACAGTAAAACCAAGCGATAACTAATGGCTTGTTAATGATAACTAATGCTGTTGTGTGCAGCCGTCCTGTTTTGACGGTGACAGGCTGGTGAAATGTCACCAACAAAGAGAGAAGTGAGAGCTTGTGCTGAGGTATCTGGTCTCTGTGTCCCGTCCACTGATAAGATGTGTCCCCTGTCCCCTGTCTCCGTCCTCAGTATATGGAGCGCCTGAATGACATGGTGGCGGCTCCCCCGCCCATCCCCCCCCTGCTCGTGTCAGGGGGGCCAGGCTCTGGGAAGTCCCTCCTGCTGTCCAAATGGTGAGTCTGCCCAACACTCCCTAAAAACAGCCAGCTTTGTGATATTATAGTAGCGTCAGGGGGCCAGTGGCAGTTCGGCTTACTAAAGCAATGTGCTATTTGCCTCACTTGTACGTCACTTTGGACAAGAGCATTTGCTAAATAAAATGCAAGTCAAATGTAAAAAGCATTAAGCCTGTTATGAAATATATCCAGAAAGGTGTGTCAGTGTTTCCTTACGAAGAATTAAGGCATTAATTAGTTTTTTTTTTTCAAAAGCCGAGCAATCAGATATCTTTGTGTAGTCACTGTGAAACATTTGATAGCCCAGAGCGCTACCTAGCCGGTTATCCAGACTTATGGATTCAATTCTGACGACACTGTTTCACCGTGTTTGAACTGGACTGGCCCGCAGGGTGGAGTTCCAGCAAAAGCACTCTCCCAACACACTGATCCTGTACCATTTTGTGGGCCGGCCGCTGTCCACGAGCGCAGAGCCGGTGCTGATGGCAAAAAGGCTGACCATCAAGGTGAGGGGGCGGGGCTTCCATATGGGGTGAGCTTTCAGTGTGAGGGTGTGGCTACCACATGGGGGCGGGGCTTGTTTGGCCTCAGCCCTTAAAGACTTCCAGCCTTTCTGATTCATGGGTCATCGGGTGACCAAAGCCTGTTCCTGACATCTCCCCCCCAGCTCTTGCAGCACTTTTTTTGCTCCATCTCGGGCCTGTCCATGGACCCTTGCAAAGTCCTGGAGGAGTTCCCCCGCTGGCTGGAGAGGCTGTCGGCACGTCACCATGGCAACATCATCGTCATCATTGACTCCGTCGACCAGATCCAGGTGTTGGGCTCTTTCTCGTCGATGATCCTGGGCCTGTGGCTAGTGAAGGAACTGGACATAGTTCTCTCTGTACTAGAACTATCTAAACATACTTCCAGTCCAGAAGGTCCAATATGCAACCCAAAAATCCACCTCATTTCATTAGAAGTAAGCTAGCTGCTTGTTTAATACTGAACGTAGTGACTGTTTTCCTGACAGTTTGGAAATGGATCTTCAGGAGATCTTGATACTCCTAACCCAGAAATGTTAGCCGAATGCTGAACCTAGTCAAACTGGCATCCTTGAAGAATGCCTAGGGTTGCTGTATGTCTCTCCTTTACATGTTGTCCCCAGCATGCAGAGAAGCACATGATGTGGCTCATCGACCCCTTGCCCGTGAACGTGAGGGTGGTGGTGTCTGTTAATGTGGAGACCTGCCCGCAGGCCTGGAGGTGGGTGCCCATGTGACCAGGTAGTCATTCTTGTGACCGGGCGGTGGTCCATGTGACTCGGCAGGCATTCATGTGACCAAGTGGGGCCTGAGCGGCCAGCCGCCACAGGGCCATTCACATCCCTGTTGGCTATCCATGATAACAGCAGCTGATAGGGATGGAACATTGGAATGGAGATGATCATAACAGCAGAACATCCTTTATTTGAGTTTTAAAATATAGGCACAACAGAAGGGTCTACTTGAGAACAGGACTAGATCAGTTTAACTGTAGAAACAACTAGCATGCTAGCTAATAAGCTGGCTGTTTAGCAGGATATCACACTGAGGTGATGCTAATGGGACCCAACCCCCCCCTTGCAGGCTCTGGCCCACTCTTCACCTGGACCCCCTGAGCCCCAAAGAGGCGAGGTTGCTGATTTCTGCTGAGTGCCAGGCGGCACAGGTGACACTCACCTGGGAGCAGGCGAGTCATTGGACGATACGTTTCCACCACAATAGCACCTCATTCTCCTGTAATGACAGCACAAGGGCCCAGGGCTAGGGAAATGTCATTCCTGGTGCCTGTGAGTTCTATTTGCCATGCTGGCTTGCTACATCTCGTATTTCTCTAATATATAAAGCTGTTAAAAAGGAATATATGTACCGTTGTGAGCAGGATAACTTATAGCAATGAGGACGATGTTTCTCACATTTCTGTGAGAAGTTATTTGATTCACGAGGAGAGGCACCAGGACCTCACTGTGAGTAACCACAGTGACCATGTGCATGAACAGTGACCTCGGTTTTGCAGGAAAAGAAACTGGACAGTCACTGCCGGTCAGCATCCACCTGTAGCCCTCTCTATGTCACCCTCCTGGCAAAGATACTTACCAGGTACTCCCTAGCGCCATTTTCAGCCCATGTCCGGTCTTCGAACCTGTCCTGCTGCAACTAACACAACTATTACTTTTTACTTTTTTATTTTGATTAATTTTTATTTCTGCATTATTTTTCTGATTCTGATTATTTTGCTCTTGGTTGTGGGTTCGATTTCCAAACCCGGTGTGGACTTTGCATCATGTTTTTTGCATGTCTGTGTGGATTTTCTGAGGGGGGGGGGTGTCGCATGACTTCCTCCCCCAAACCAATAAAGAGCGGCGGTTTGGTGAATTGGTGTGACTCATAATCTGAGCAGTGACCCCATCCGTACCTCGCCCCCGGTGATTCCTGGAATATGCTCCAGACTCACATTCACCCTGTACAATATTCTGCATGGATGAGTAATTGAACCTTTAACTCTAGGCAGCTGCATTGCTGTAGTGCAACGTTATAAAAAAGCAGTCAAGCTCCATGAGGTGTCTGCACGAAAAAACAGGGTGGTGTTTTCATATAAGCGGTGAGCGACTTCCTCACAGTGTGCAGATTGTGTGGTCTTTTGACTTCCTGTGCATTTTTATTTTGGTATCTGGTCCTGGGGTGGGGGGCGTCATGGACTAATAGGCACAAACTGAACAAACTGTAGTTATAATGACATAAGAGGAAGATAAGACCCAATGAACATGTGCTTTGTTGGGGATGAGACTCGTTTTAAGCTCGTTTAGTAAGTAAATAAATAAGTAAACTTTATTTATGATGCATTTTAAAAAGAACCTTTGTTCTGCTGCACAGAGTAAATAATGAAATACACATTCAGATAGACAATCTGCAGGGGGGTTGGGTAGCCAGTTTACCGTGGACCCCCAGAGGTTTTTTTTCTCCCTACTATGGAGTTTTTAGTTACTCTGTCATCTAGCCCCCTTCCTTCCTTCCTTCCTTCCTTGCTTCCTTTATTCTTTTCTCTTCTTAACCCCTGTGTTATTTTTGGGGTGGAAGTGACCCCAGTCCATTTTCAAAATGAGGATAAATTCTGTAGAATCTAGAATTTGGAACTGAAGAAGTAAAATACACAAGGGATAAGCCTCCTCAAAAGCTAAAGAATAGAAGTAAGTTTTCAGTTTAAAGTCAGAAACTGAAGAGGCACCCCTGATATGGGTGGGCAGGCTGTTCCCAGGCCCCGGTGCTGCCATTGCAAAAGCACTATCGCTCGCCGATTTTAACCTCGCCAAAGAACAGCCAGGAGACGCTGGATGCAGAGATTTGTTCAGTGTTGATACTGAGATGTCTCCCTGACTGCTGTTGTGTGTGTATTTGTGACCTCTCCTCTCCACAGCGCCTGGAGGCCGGACCCTATGCTGGAGCTGTGTCTCCAGTGCCCGGACACACTGTCCCTGTACAGGCTGGGCCTGCGTACCCTCATGGACACGCTGAGGACAGACCGGGAGAAGCTCGTCATGAAGGAGGTGCCGGCCGTGGCTGTGGTGGGGGTCCGGTGTTCAGGAGAGGTGACAGAACGGTGTGTGTGTCGCCCCCAGGTGGTGTGCCTGGTGTGCGTCAGCCACAACGGCGTGGCTGAGTCCGAGCTGCTAGAGATGTTCCCCGACCTGACATGGCCCATGTTGACATCGCTGCTGCGACAGCTGCAGAACCTCCGCGTCATCACCTTCGGCTGTGGCCTGCTAAAGTTCCAGCACCTGCAGGTGAGCCTCGGCATGGGGGAGGTCTTGGGTAGAGTGAAGGTCTTTGATGGGCTGCGTGGAGCAGAGTGGAAGGCTTGTCTGGAGAGGTGGTCTGTGAAGGAGGTCTGACGGAAACTAAGGGGAACATACCAAAAATTGGTGAGTTGTGTGTGATTCAGAGCGCTTGTCATGTGAGATTATCATGAGGTTGAGAGCCCCAGTCACAAGGAGTTTAAAGCCCTCGTCATATGAGTTTGAGGGCCTCAATCATATGTAGTTTAGAGACATGGTGAAGTAAGTTTGAAGGCAGTGTATGGCTCAGCGGGTGAGGACACTGTGCCTGGTGATCTGAAGGTTGCCGGCTGAAATCCCAAGGTTGGCAGTGTGAGATCAGTTGGACCTACACACACACAAATAAATAAATAAATAATAATAAAA
>JAAGVU020000078.1:15708351-15737949 GCA_011763525.2 Mormyrus iriodes | reverse complement strand
TATACTTTTACAACATAAGCAATTAAGAAATAACATGTATTGTCCAGGAACAAAATTTGTGTTACATAGTGTAATCACAGTCATCAGTAGCACCATACATTTCATTTACAGAGTAAAAATGCACAGAAACGATCCCCACCATGCCATTTTGGGCACTTTTTTAACGTTAACATCGGAATTTCCATTTTACGCCACTGACGGTCTTGCTTTTTTCAAATGCTTATGTGACGTGCATATAATTAGTATGCAGAATTAATCACAGCGAGTGAAATCGGTTACGTGATGACTGTACTGTCTGGAGAGATGCACACCCACCCCACTCATTGTCCTCATGAAGCACCTGCTCCTCCTCTATGACCACTTCCTGTTTGGGCTGTTCCACTTCCTTCATCTGCGGGGAGGGTTTGAGGGATTACTCAAATTACTTCAAAAACACATTAAAACAGAACCACCTATATCATTCAGTATAGAATCCTTATAAGTCTTTAATTTTTATTCCAAAACAACAAAATCAGATAAAAATAAGCACTAAACCATGAGCCCCGCACCCGGAACTCCTCCTGCCTCCCCCGGCAGTAGCGGTCCTCGCACTGTGGATTGGCCTTCATGGACATGCTGGGGAAGAAATCCTGCATAGCGTTGTAGCCCAAGTAGTGGCTGACTGTCCCAAAGCGCAGGAGGTACCTGAACAGGAACACGGGTCACACACTGCCAAGCACCCCCCCCAACCGACCCTCAAATCACTAATTAGTGTCCTTCACTATTCACTTTGTTTATTTACTGTGTCCGTCATATTTCTGGGGCCTGAATCACAAAACAAGATTTGTTGGTTAGCCAGATTTAAGGTAATCCGGGCTAAATATAAGTGAACAAAGATAAAATCCATTTAAACTGGGGTAACATAAACCTGGCAAGTTGTCTAACTAAGCAAGAAATCCAGCTTCATGATACAGGCCCCTGGAGTCTTCAAATTCTCGTTTACGAAAAACAATTCATACTTTGGCCATATTCAGAAGGCAATATTTTGCTAAAATGCACCAAATATTATAAATCATATCCTGGTTCTTCTTGGATCTGTAACGTTTTTTTGGTATCTGTATGCATTACTCATTACACAGTGCCCCCCAGTTTTGGTCATGTCATTTTGCAGTTCTTACCTCATCCAATCAGCAACATCCAATCAACATACTGCACTATGAAAATGACATCACCCTGCTTCCTTAGCAAAGACGCTAAGCAGGTTAGCATGTCTCACAGTGACTAAGGATGTGGGTGTACTCAATCCAAACCACACAGCGCTACACTAGCAACTCACTTGAGGACATTCTGCACCAGGATGCCAGCCACTACGCCCATGGTGGTGGGTAGGCTGGCAGCGCACACGCCCTCCCTCTTCAGCGTTTTCTCGTCAATGTTGGCTGCCACCACGAGGGGAGGGGCACACTGGTGCAGAAAAGGGAACGGCTAAGTAAATGAAGCAGAAAATCAAGCATTTGGGTCCAGCAGCCTATGGCGTACCGCAAAGCAGGCCGTTTCTCCGGGGACGATGAGCTGGATGTGTCCAGACACAGCATTCTCACTGACTCCCGACTCCATCCAGATCTGGCCCAGCTCGTTGCAGGCCTGCAGGAGCATGTGGATCTGGCACTCAGAAGTGTGTTATACACTTCTCCAAAACAAAGCGTGCACTCAAGCTAATAAAATATTGGCACAGTTTCTTCTGAATTAACAAACGGGGAGGGAGTGTGACTATTTTAAAAAACATTGCACATATAAATATACAATTACATTTCTTTTTTTATTTATCAGGCGCTTTTATGCAAAGCAGGGTCAGCCAGTCCTGCGAGCAATTGAGGGTTAAGGGCCCTGCTCAAGGGCTCAACAGTGGAATCACTCTGCCGACCCTGGGATTTCAGTTGGTGACCTTCCGATCACAGGCACAGCATCCTAGCCCGCTGAGCCACATACAGTTAATGATTAGTGAATAAATACAAATTCATTTCAGAAACTAGATCGGGATAAACCCAACCGCTGGCAGAGACGATCCCTTGGGTTTTAGGAGGTTGAGCAGGCCGGGCTCTCACCGCATTAATGGCCATGCGAGCCTCGAAGTTGTCCACACAGCTCAGTACCAGGTCCACGGGTGATCCTTCCTGAAGCCCGCCATGACTGTGTGACACACGGGGGGGGGCAGCTGATCATGTGATATCAGAGGACCATTCAATGCATTTTACTGGGTCTGCGTTACAATATAGTGCAGTGTTTCCTAAAGCAGTACAAGGGCCCTGCTAATGTACTTCTGGTACCCCATGGGGGCGGTGCCTAAATGACATCACTCACGTGGTATCCCATGGGGGCAGAGCCTGGGTGATACCACTCACCTAATGCGCTCCATGAAGTGCGTGAAGTTGTCCATGGTCGTGATGTTGTAGTTGTGGGTCTCAAACAGCACATCCGGGTTTATGCTCCTGGGTGGGCGTTTAAGGACAGAGGGGGAGGAAATGGAGATGAAATGTTAATGCCAACAGAAAAGCAGATCCTGAAGGCTCCGCAAAGTGATCAACCAATGAGCCACAAACGAGCCTGTCAAACGATGGATACTTACAGAACAGCGTAACACTGCATGCTTCACTAAGATTACTGCACAAAGGGAAGACAAAAGCTTTTTCCCTGTATACAGCTCTGGAAAAAAATTAGAGACCTCTCTATATACATATTTTTTTAATTACACACACACACCAGATGCACACCCATAAACTGAAAAATAAGTGAAACAAAAAATTGTGCTGTGGTCTCTTAATTTTTTTCCAGAGCTGTATTTATGTATTTGTGGAACTTCATTCTGTGCTGCTATCTCACTTTGTAATATCTTTGTCCATTAAAATAAGCAATAATATATAAAGTTGGCCAAAAATAAAAAATGAATGCGTGATGTGTATTTTGTCAAGAGAACAGGCAAATAATCCACTTGGCCTCCTGTGCTTAGTGCACTGACCACTCACCTCAGTGTGTGTACAGCAGCTTCCACTTTGCTCAGTCCAGCCTGATGGGGCTGAAAGAAGAGCCTGTTCATGTTGGCAAGTTCCACCTTGTCATAGTCGAATAGGAGCAACTACAGCACAAAACAAAGAGAAAGTTAACATGATTTAATGACAACGCATTGCGGTACTTAGAAACCAACCTCAAATTACTACATGTTCACGGAATACCTCTGCCAGTAATCAGAAATAATAATGTTTGCGTACATAACATCTGCATATTAAATGAAAGTGTCTATTACCTTACCAATTCCACATCTTGTGAGCATTTCGGCAGTAACGCTCCCGACCCCACCGACTCCAACCACTGCTACCGTATATGTGCGGATTTTCTGTAAGAAAAGGGCGTGTGAAATACACAGAGGTTTCCCTTGTGTGCCAAAGCAAACCGAATACAGCCATCAAGCTACGAAAGTTACGCAGGACATCGCTGTCTTTCCCACCTCGTAGTCTTCAACAATGCCCATTCTTTTCAAAGCCATGAGACGACTGGGAGGAAAGCGATAGATAAACATTAATAAATCGCATATGAACTGCAAGACAGATTGTTCATTTGAAGTCATGCTCAGCAGATCACTGACACGGCGCATATAAGCAGCGCCAATCACCTGTAAGGATTGCTGTCCACCACTTCAGCGCTCATCTTCTCGATCCTGGGTCTGTGATGACCATGACTGTCGTTACCGTCGCTCCCGGAACACTGTCTTTGCTTACATTTTAGCAACTCATTCTCCAGTTCTTGGATTCTCAGCTTCAGTTCTTCCACCGTCGCCATATTAACGCCACTTTTCACCTTGTTAACACTTAGATCGCTGGAAAATTAACACAGATTCCCACGCCTCTTCCCAGTCCTTATGACACGTCTGCACGACAGGCACTCCAATGGCTTACTTGGAGCTCCGCTATAATTCTTCCGACTAGAAACAACATCGAATGTTCCCATTTTAAATTGAATACACTTTCAGTGTATTCCAAATATTTTGAACACATTTTCACTATACACCAAAATCATACAACGATAAAACAAAACATGCTCCAATGGTGTCACAAAAACATTCGTAATTGGTCAAGGTCTCTAAATGGAATCAGCAATGGTGTTACCCGGAATCTGTGCATGACTGTACTTTGCCCCGGACTTTGAACTCTCTGTTCTCTGGTTCCTGCCTTGAACGAGAAAAGTTTTCTGTTATCGGAAACCTATTATACTAAATATGGAGGAGGAAATAACCGCCGTCCGGGAGCAGCACCAGTTTAACATCGCGAATCTACAGAAGTATTTGTCGGATAAAATACAGGACATAAACAGCGGGACATTGATTGTCAAGCAATATGGGTAGGCATCTGGTAATTTGATGTAATATGCAACATTGTACAATATGATACAGGGCTGCCAACTCACGCATCTGGCTTGACACTCACGCTTTCTGACTATCAAACTCACGCAACAAATCTTACTGCAAAATATAATTTCATTATAAACCTAAAGTTAGCTACATCAAAAGCAATGGGGTAGTCTGCAAACCACACAGACCATTTACAAGGTAATAAAACTGTTACATACATGTGCATGTGTGTGCAGACGTCTCGAATTGAAAATCTCACGCCAGCCAGGTGACCAAAGTTGGCAGCCCTGATAATAGCTTCTTGTGTCTTTGGTTTTCTGCAGAAGAGGACAGTCCAACCCCACATTTCTTCTGCAGACGTCTAAACGTAGATACGTCCTCAGAAAGAAACCTCCGGGAGAGCTGCTTCCTGGAGCTCACAAGGTGTCGTGTTGCCCTTGGATGTGCGCTTAAAACAATATCTTCTGAGTCGCCTGGCAAAGCTATTAGATGTCCGTCCATCGCTCGATCCAAGAATTTGATACTTTAGACTAATATCTTGCAGTGGCATTTGGCTTCATGCATATTTCCTTCTAAACAGGTGATATAGAAAACACCAATACACACAGACACACATAATGCATGTGCACTATGAGTAACATTTTAGGAAGGTTACGATATCATAGCTTTCTAAATGTTATTAAAGTGACGTCCGCAAGATGGAGACAGAGCAATGGTAACTATATCACTGTATTAATCACACTAGTCGCAAGACCTATTAAGCCTAGAAACCCCAGCGTGACTGTTCCGCTGTGTAATACCATTTGAATGGTTACTTCAAAAATGTGTCTATATACAAATAAGTTTATTTACTATTTAGGTACTATTTAGGCTTTTTTCCCAGGTGAAGTGAGCATATGGTGTTGCATGACCCTTCTCAGACCAATCGCTTTACAGTCGAACGATAGCATGCTGCCCATGCGCACAGGTGGACAGGGAGTACCGCGTGCAGAAGGCCCTGTTTTCCACGGGGTTTCCCGTGCCGGAGCCCCTGCTCTTCTGCGCAGACGAGTCGGTTATCGGAACCGAGTTCTACATCATGGAGCACGTGCAGGTGCGCATTAACCGTCACCGTTCAACCATAAGCCTACGGTGACGGTTATTGATTTCAGACTTCTTTTAGAGATAATGGGGAAACAAAGGCGAATGTGTTATAAAATGTGGTATTTTAATGAGCCAAAACATCTCCCTTGGTGCCTTCGCAGGGTCGCATTTTCAGGGACCTCCGGCTGCCCATGCTGAGTGTGGCAGAGCGGGTGGCCCTTTATGTGGCTGCCGCAGAGGTGTTGGCCAAGCTGCATTCACTGGATCCAGCCTCTCTGGGGCTCGGAGACTATGGAAGAGGTCCCGGCTACAGCAGGAGACAGGTAGATGGGGACGGGTTGGCGTAGAGCTCCGTTCGGCCCGGTTTCCAGCTTGTGTGAGTATTTTTCTGTGAGGATTTTCCTGGTGGTCGTCACTGGATAGGTTTCCACAGTCTAGAGGCGTTTCTCAATACCAAGAACGCAAGGATCTTACTTGTGTTCTTGGCAAGACCATACGCAAAAACCTGTGTACCCGTTTGACGTCATCTTCCATTGCTGTACATGTTCAATTACAGGCTGTGCCCCAATTCAGGGGCTGCATCCTTTGAAGGCTACATTCCATGGCTAAATGAGTCACAGCGGCGGGACACATCCCATCAAATGCGGCCTAGAAATGTGCCCTTCTTTTCCCATGCCGCGAAGGATACACCCGTTATACCAAGATTAATTGCACGGAGGTGAAGTGTGTGGGTGTTTTTCAATATGCCTACTTGACTGTTCTTGTGCTGTCATATACCCATTTTATGTCATCTTCCATTGCCGAAGACCAGTTCCAAACCTTAAGAACAGAAGTACAGAGGATGGTAAAAATCTCCAGATGTTGGTCTTTCTCTGGCCCAAACATCAAGGATACATTGGTTGCATCCTCGCCAAACAAAACTAATCCCATGATTCATTGCGACCCAAGTTCGTTCTTGGGCGGAAAGTTAGCAAGACTGGTCTTGCTATGACCACAAGTACGATCTTTGTGTTCTTGGTATTGAGAAACACCCGGTCTGTCCCGGCTAGGCGATAGGTGTTGCACTTTGTGATGTAAGAGGAAGGGCAGAAACAGCTGGCGACACAAATAGGAAATTATCCTTAGGTCAGACCATAGCTGTGCCCAAATTCCGGGGCTGCATCCATCAAAGTTCAAATGGAAAGCTTTAGCAAATGGGACAGTCTGGCTGTTATCGGCTGTTCCCACCCTTAACCTTGAGTTATGGAGCATCCGTCCTATTGTCTAGCCGGGACACACTCACTTTACCTCTGGGCAATGAATCTTGGGATATTTTGGGCATCCATCGGGTGGATCCTTCGCCACTCGGCAAAAGGACGACATTCGGTCTTCAAATGCAGTATTACAAGGGTGCGGCCCGTGAATTCATGCACAGCCTGTCTATCTGACAACACTTTCTGTTTGACCTTCAAAGAATGCAGCCTGCAAAGGCTACATCTTCATAGACCGTGTCATTTGAAGGAGGCAGCCCCAGAATTGGGGCACAGCTCTAGTACTCAAGATCAGAGGTATGGAGCAAAAATCCCTGGATGCTCTTCTTGCCTAGCCCAAAATATCAAAGAGGCATGAATATCAAGAATGCATGGGTTAGATTCTCGCCAGCGAGAACAATCCTATGATTCACTGCGTCCCAAGTTCATTCTTGGGAGGCAGGTTAGCAAGAACACTCTTAAGAACACAAGTACGATCTCTGCATTCTTGGTAAAACATCTTAGGTCTCCATTTGGGCTGCTGGGTGCAGCGCTGACACACACATGACCGCACCTCATGGGTTGCATGGTCTCGTGTCCATATGACCGTCCATCAGTGCTCCCGCACAGGCTCCAGGTGTGTTTCCTCGTTTTATTCTGGAATGGCTTTATTTTCATGCAGCTATTTTCATGCAGCTTGGGGTCTTACTACAGTGTCAAGTGCAGCTATTAAATGTGGGGCTCTGCTCTGCAGTCTGCCAGCCTGGTGGCTGTTCGCCCAGTGAATGTATATTTCCTGGACAGCTAGTTAAATGGAAAAAATGAAAGGGGAAGGTGGAACGGTAGTTTACTGGGTTACACTGTGGCCTAGTATCTCCAAATTTGCATGTTCTGTCTAGTGTCTAGAGCTATCCATAAAATAAGCCCCCAAAATAAAACCTCATATAGGATGATTAAGTAAACCTTTCAAAAAACCAATGACAACCACGCCACAAGATTGATACCCCTTCCTCACCAGCAAATTTTCTTGTAGCCCAGCCCGCCAAATTTGGAAATTTCGTTATTGGGGAGGCCGCCCTTCATTCTGAAAATTTTATTGGGTGGCAGTGAACCATAGCTTTGTGTCACTGGTTGAATGTGGACCATGGAGAAAAGTAGTTGAGGACCTCTGGTGAAGAGGATTTGGAGCAAGATTTGTAAGCCAAAAGCTGAAGGTTTAAGTTGGAGGACAGGCCATGTTGTTGTACTTTTGCCAGTATTGGTTTGGAATAACTGTGCGCTGTCAGTCACTACATGATTGAATTCAATGGGAACCAATGAAGTTACCAGTGAAATAATCAGGAGCCTGATTGCCACAATCACGCTCATAATGAGTTTTGAAGCTATTTTTCTTGTAACTACTAAAACAAGAATGTGGAAATAAAGTTTAAGGGACTCAGCAGCATTAAAGCTGTAAGAAGCTTCTTGGTATCTCTCCCAGGTGTCCACTTGGACGAAACAGTACAGAGCCTCCAGCCACAGGGACATCCCGGCTATGGATCGACTCTCTGATTGGCTCATGAACAACTTGCCGGCCAATGACAGTGAGGTCACACTTGTTCACGGAGACTTCCGGGTGGACAACCTCATCTTCCATCCCACCGAGGTATGTAATGTCAACGTGGCTTAAAGTCCAAGCAATTCAGACAACAGTATGACAAAGAATTAAGGATGTGTCGTTTTTATGTTATTGAAATATTCTTTGATTGACAATGACAGTGTTTTTCAACCTGGTCCTAGGGGACCCCCAGCCAGTCCACATTTTTGCTCCCTCGCAGCAAAAACATGGACTGTCTCAGGTTTCCCGAGGACCAGTTTGAAAAGCACTGCACTATGATGAGTTAATCACGTGTTTGAGGTTACATTATTCTGGCTCAATTATCTTTAATTTCCTCCCTAGGCCCGTGTGCTGGCAGTGCTGGACTGGGAGCTCTCCACCACGGGCCAGCCTCTGGCAGACCTGGCTTACTTCCTCATGCCCTTCTACTGGCCCAGCCACTTCAGCATCCTCGATTCTATGGGAGGCCTCGGGGGAGTGGAAGGTGCATGTCCCTGTCACCTGTTTGTTGCCAGCTTACGCTGTTCAGCTCACCTGTGGAAGTAGCTGCTTGAGATGGATGGTCCAGTTCACCGTTAAAATGGTTTACCTAGCAGAAGCTCAGGCTGACCTAACAGCCATATGATACAGACAGTCCTACAGTCTTTTCTCTACCTGCTTTTGGCAGGTAGTCCCTCCCCCGAGGACCTCGCTGCCGTGTACAGCCATTGTCGCGGAATGCCTCCATCTCTCCCCCAGTGGAATTTCTTTCTCGCCCTCGCCATGTTCAAGATGGCGGGTATAGCTCAGGTACGACTGTGGATGAACGGCGTCAGATAGCTGCCTCGTTATGGGGTGCATAGACGTCGGCTGGTATAGCTGAGTGCAAACAAACGGACGTGGTTGTTTCCCGAGCTCCAGATCGCCTCAGGCTGCTGTGTTGTTCCCCTGATTAGGATGGGAGTATGTGACTGTCACTTAATTTTTGCTTTTTTCGGTCTGCTGCACCTGAATGTGTTTAATAGCCAGCCGTGGCTGGCAGCTCCCCCACACGCAGCACTTTGTATGATAGTTTGAAGGCAATCAGTGAGCTTTTGTCCTGTGACACCCGCCTATAAACATCTGCAGGTGCAATCTGGGAGAACTTGGTACGGATCAGGCCGTAAATGTCCAGGAGACGTTGAATGAGCGTGGAAGGAAATGAAGCTACATGACCGGAAAATGGTGACACTGCGCTTTTGTCATCTGGATCGTGTTAGAATTGGTGCAGAAATGTGGAAATGGGCCGATGCTCGCTTATCAAAATGTACGGTGCTGACAGGAGAAATGGCTTGGATGCCTACTGGTTGGCGGGGCTACTGTGCACTGTCAATCACTGCGATAAAAGGGGGTCAGAGGGTTATGGTGTGATTGGCACTATGAGAGCTGAAGAGGGGCCTGCAAGCAGTGGGGTCACTGGACCTGACGTAAACAGTCTCTCTGGGTGTTTCAGTGTTGCCTGCATTTAATCTAAATGGCCGTCGCATGACGTACACTCTTTGTATATGTGCTCTGGTGCTTTTGGCTTTGATGTTAACCTTCAGATAGAAAATGCTACCTAGTTTTATCATACTGCGTGTCACTTCTGCTAGGGCTGGGCAATATGATGTTATCGGTAGTTGACGATATCAGATAAGTAACTCGATGACGATATAGGTGACAGTCACTGACCATCAATTATCGTGCTTGTTGGGGAAGTACGCTTAGCCTAACCACAAAGCAAGATAAAGATGTATGATTTTTCTTTTAGTTGAGCCTGAGGCTGTGTATGGGACCTTTTTTGAGATCCAGCTCCCGCCAACATTTTGACTGCTCCCGCCCACTGCTGCTGCAAGATATTTGACCATTCCCAGTCCATGACATGTTTTTAAATCATAATTGAATCCTGCCCACCAATAAATTGTTTTCCATGATGATCCTCTTTTTCTGTATGGAAAGATAGTGATGACCGGCACTGCTAATATTTTTAAAGAATAATGTTGTATATTACTTTCTGAGATCACCCAGCCCTGGTGTGCACAATGTGCTTGTTTGTTACATGCATGTTCACATGAACACCTTACCCTAATTGCACTATGTACTAATTGCACACTAGAAATAAAGTCCAACGGATCTGATGCTATAATCTGTTCCACCTGTCGTCTGTCTGACTTCTGCCTCTCCCTCCCTCCCTCCCTTTCTTTCTGCCTGTCTGGTTGCTTCCCTATTGTCTCTTTGCTCTCCCTGCCACCCTGACAGGGCATCTATGCCCGCTTCCTGCTGGGAAACGCCAGCGCTGCTGACGCCTACAAGTTTGGCCAGAGCGTGGAGCCGCTGGCAGAAGCGGGGCTGCGGATCGCTGAGAGGTTGATGCATAAACTTCATTATAAATGCGAGTGTAATTCATATAATCTGTCAGGCAGGTGGCCTGGCCCTAATGGAAGCTACTTTGTCTGAATATAAACCTCCAATCCAGGAGTGTCCTAACTGCTTCATAGTCAGACTCGCTATTGCATAAGAAGGGTTTCGGAAAGTGCCCCTTTGTAGTGAGGCCTGTCTGTCAAGCTGTGCTGCTGACGCTGCAGTATAAACCCATAGCCCGTCTCTCACATGGCAGCACTCAGGCAGCCGCCCCCCACACGTCCTCGGCTGGCCGTGAGCAGCTGCTCGGGATGACCCCCAAGGGCCGGGCCGTGCTCCACAAAGTCCAGCAGTTCATGAGACAACATGTGTTCCCTGCTCAGCAGGTCTGTGCCCATCCACCCTCTCCAGGCTCCTCCTGACGTTCCACATTTTATTGCCTTAATATTTGTTGCTTTGCCCTTATGTTAGATTCCAGCTCAATCATGTAGAAGATGTTAATTAGAGACGTTGTCATATGTCATCATTAATTTATTACCTCGATGAATGCAGGTGGAATAGAGTCTTCATAGACCTATCTGATGTAAGGTGGGCGTGGACGTCCTGAGGTCGGACAGCTGTGTAACCAGCTCATTTATTCACATCACCTGTGGCTGATTACCAGTCGTACCATGGTGAATCCTGTTTTTGTCTGGCCCCAGCCCCCATAGCTCCTCCCTAAGACCCAATGCTCATTTTGTTTATCATTCTTCCTTGCCAGTTTTTGAAACACGTCTCCCATCCTCAAAGCACCAATCCTTGCTTTTATCCCCATGTCATGTGACTCTCTCTGCCATTGTAGGTAGTTAAAGGTTGAAGTGGATTTACCTTGTGTTTTTCCAGCTTTGGCACTCATCCTATAAGGGCTGTATTAGGTACATCAGAGAGGGACTAGACGATACAGGTTTTTTTGTTTTCAGAGAAACAGATGTACCGTGATCTTGTTTGGCCCTTATTGTTTTGTGGTGTGTCTGCAGCCCAGAAGGATATTCTAACTGATGTTTTTAATGGTCCAGCTCAATGCAGATAAGCGGGTTTTGTTCCCGGAATGCCGCCTCTTTGACGCTGGCCTGTACGTCATGTTATTTTACACGGCCACATCGCCTTGACCAGACAAAAGCTGTACTCCTGTGAGTGTGAAGCGAGCAATAGCGCTTTCAGTGGCTGGCCAGGTTACACGGAGATCAGTTTCACCCCGTCGGGGTGCCGCCCTCAGTTCTGTGTTCAGAGGAGCCCGCCGCTTTACCCAGGCTGCCTCTTCGCTGCTCTCCCTCTTGATGGCTATCTGCTGGCTTGCGGAAGGCCCTGAACCGTCTGAGAATTCCATGACAAAAGCTGCCACCCACTACTTTCCCATCCTTTTTTTACTTGTTTATAAAATATTTCTGTATTAGCTGTCACTGGCTGTGTGTATTTTAGTACGCTGTCCAATTAAGCTGTCACTTAGTAAAAAATGTTCTGGAAATTTACTTCAGTATCAGATGTATGGGCGGAATTATAAATAAATGCTAAACAGGTTGAACAGCTGTAACCATCTGTTCTGAGTCATTAATAATAAAAAAAAAGAATGAATTCCTCTTCATGGTTGAATAATCAGTGACGTTAAGCACTGTTTATCCACCCACCACGGTGCTTAATCCATTTAGAAACTTGTGTGTGATCTTCCAACAGCTCGTCCCTCTCTCAATATCAGCATTCGATTGTGTGGCATATTGGTCCCATCCTCTCCATTCATTTTCAGCTGAGGGTCTGTAACATTTCCCACGCCACTGACCCACTCAGAAGACACTATTTTGTACCTGGTATTTACAATAGGAGCCCTTAAACAGATAGAGATGCTATTAATCCCGATTTGAAATGGTCTTTGGTCTGCGGAAGACGTTCAACGATTGGGTGTTGGCTTATTTATGAGAGCCCATCTTCTGCCCGGACCCTTTCTCCAATCTCATCTTCCTCAGATGGGTCATCTGAGCGTACTCTAACCTTAGGCACTGTCAGGCATGATCAGAAAACACATGTTCTGTATTACTTTGCTCTGTGTGAAACTTTCGTGTTTATAGACACAATCCAGGAACTGTCACCCTCTTTTAGGGGTCACAGAATCATTTCCAGTTTTCTCCATATTGAATTAGATGTACTTTTAATTCTCTTTACTTGTGCTGTCCTGAATACCAGGTTAGTGAATTAAATAAGATTTGAAAATTGGTGTGAAACATTCAAAAAGGAAATGTGCCAGACAGACATCTTAGTGTGGTTGAGGAACTGTCCGGATTTTGATGGCCTAGGGCCCTGCGTGAACTCCTCTGTCTCTGCAGGAAGTTGCGGAGTTCTACTTGAAGAATGCTGGCTCTCTGGCAAGGTGGAGGACGCCTCCCATCATCGAGGAGCTGAAGGTAAGGGTCTCTGAGGCAGGAAACCCGAGATCCGAGCCTTGGAGTCGCATGCATATTGTTTTTGTGACTTTGATGCTGTTTGGGCATGAAGGTAAACACTAAATACTGAATTGCTTTAAAATTTCTCTTAAAACCTTAGAGATTCAGTGCTCTATTGTCTTTTTTAATAGATAACCATAAACTTGACTTTTTTCCCTCTTCTGTGAGCTGCATTTCTAGCCAGTAATGTCATATTGGGGGGGGGGGGGGGGCATCTGTGTGTTTGACAGAACACAGTTATGGTTCATGTTAATGCATTCTGATCTGATTGCATTGGCCATTCCCTGTAAATATATATTGTCAGAATAGTTTCAGTAAAACATAAGTGCCCCGTGAAAGGCTATCCATGTGCTTTGGATCAAGTGTAATGTGGAAGATATTTAGCTGTACTTATTACCTTTGAGTGCAGTTAATGGCAGATGTTCTTGCACATGGACCTCGCTCCATCTCCCAGGAGCGGCTGGGATAAAGCGTAGCTTGGTGATGCCTCCACAGTCTCGTGCGTGAAGCTGGTCTAGCGGCTGTCATAGTGGCTCGTAATGGGCAACATGCACCCTGACTGGGGTCGCCATAGGCCCATATGGATTCAGGCCCATATTCCATCCTCCCCCTCCAGGCTCAGGCTCGGGCCGCTGGGCTCTGGAACCTGTTCCTGCCCGCCGTCAGCGGCCTCAGTCAGCTGGACTACGCCCACATCGCTGAGGAGACTGGTCACTGCTTTTTCGCTCCGGAAGTCTTCAACTGTCAAGCCCCTGGTTGGTCATATGTGTGGCCAAGTAGCATTTCTTTATTTGCTTCTCTGGTTCTTTATTTTACTCTCTGCCCACCACCAGGCTTGATTTACATATTCCAGCCCATTCGTGGCATTGTATTTGTGTTCACATAACCCCGCCCATTGCCCGCCCACCACTCCCACTTGCATATCCCTGCCTGTTTGTTACATTGTTTACACTCTGCTGATCACAAGTTCATTTACATAACCCCACCCGTTACTTATCCGCCGCGTCCGCTGTACCTTTCCCCTCTCAGTTCTCCGTGGCTTGTTGATGAACCAAAATACCTCTTTGTACTGTAATACTGTTATTGTTTATTTTTCAAATGTGCTGAATAGAAAACAAAACAGGGATTAGGTGAGTTAATTATCCCTCTAGTAAGCAAATAACTACTGCTGTTAACAACACATAAAAAAGCACTGATGTTTGCTGTCGTTAGGGATGGGCTTCTCGTTGAACGGATGTAGAACCTTCTGGCTCTGAGCCCACTTTGCCCCCCTCCCCAGACACAGGCAACATGGAGGTGCTGCACATGTTTGGCAGCGAGGAGCAGAAGAAACAGTGGCTGGAGCCCCTCCTCCGTGGCGAGATCCGCTCCTGCTTCTGCATGACAGGTGAGTGCTGAGGCATGTGGGTAAAATCCCGAGAGACTCCCTGCCTTTGTTCCTTGTCAGATGGAGGCTGGTAACATTATACGAGTAAATGGTAGAGTTGTGTGAATGTGGGGTACAACAGCAGTAACAAGGGCAAAGTGGATCACGCTGTGTGGGAATTTGCATCTCTCTCTCTGAGTGAAAGTTGTGAATGTTAGTGAGACTTTGAGGGGGGGGGGCAATGGTTATTATGGGATGTCTCTGTTATGTAGGGTTTTCAGTCACATCACATGCTTACAAACTTCCACAAATTTGACTTAAGTAAATCCAGACTACCGTAAAAAATATCCCCACCATACACATTATTTATGGATAGTGCTTATATGCAAAGTATCAAAGGTACATTTAGCAGAAATTGGCAACTGCATCTTCCCAGTTCTTGCGTGTCTTGAGCCGTGAATGCGTCTATTCTAATTAGTGTAGTGCTTCATACAAACGTAAATAATTAATTTCATTGACGAGGCCTATGTCTTAAAAATAAGACCCACCCCACCCGTTGTTCCACAGAACCCGACGTGTCCTCCAGCGACGCCACCAACATCAGGTGCAGCCTGCGGCGGGCTGGAGACCGCTACATCATCAGCGGGAGGAAGTGGTGGAGTAGCGGTGAGTGACGGCCTGGCCGCCCATCTGTTCTGACAGTCCACAGGCACCTCTGTCACTTGGTGTACATCTCGACACCATTCAGCATCTCGGCTAAAGTGAGTCTTTGTACGGGCCAAAGCGTGTCGGTCTCGGATTTACAGTTATGAATAAGCAGGCCGCAGAGGAGTTTTCCAAAAAATTTCAAGTCTAAATTTTGCCCAGAATTTACCTCTGGGATCAATAAAGTTAATCTTAATCTTAATCTTAAATTGGGATTATGACATCTCTGTATGTGAATCTGTCCTACATATATATGTTTTAGTTGCTTTGTGACACAGTTTATTTTGATCTGTTTCGGTAGCTTTACTGTTACTTTACGAAACGTCTTTGCTAGGTTAAAAATGAAAAGTGGGACAGATTGGACTGATTACAGTCAGGTTAAGATACCTCACAAGCCACCAATAATCATGTGAAGTTGGTGGAAGCCTCTTCAGATTTTTTTAGGTGCTGTGTACGTTCTGCAATGTTCTCACTGCACAAAGGGGTGCGTTCGACACGCTGCTTGCTGTACCGTACTTGCTGAATTTCATTGATGGTCAAGTGGTATGCTTCCAATGTCGTTCATACTCTGTGTATGCATGCAGTCTGCTTTGGAGCTACAAGCAGACAGCCAAAGAGTCATGTGCATATCAAGGGCCGTGGGTTGCCGACCCCTTGAATAGGCAATTCAGCTGCATCTATCTGTAAAGTCAGAATCGATTTTTGGTGGCAATATTCTTCTTAAAGATAAAGATACTCCTACTTCTGGGTTGCATGCTCTCGTGCATCTCACATGCTGCACGTAGACGGGCGAAGTAGCGGCACTGGCACACGAATTTCCAAAGTGTAGGATAGCAGGGGAAGGCTCCTGAATATTTATAAAGGGTGGGCTACCTGATGATCTTTGTGCTGCGATGTTTTTGGGAAATGCCCTTCTTTTGTAGCACAAAAAAGTTTGTTTTACAGGCTGCAGTAGCAGTGCTGAAGACTTTGAAGTATCACGCTAGCTAGCTGTATAAAAAGTGATGTTAGCCTTGGAGGTTGTAACAGTATCAGCTGATAGTCGGTAAAAATCAAGATATCTGAATCAATCTGATGTGTCAGTCTTGGCTGATATTGCTGGCCAATATTAAAACTTTATCGATATTCAGAGTTAGCAGCACTGGAACTAAAAACTCTACTAAAAAAATAGCGATGATTACGTTGGACAATCAGCCATTTTCCAAAGTGGAAGATGAGGGATTTCATCAACTTATTAACTGCTTATGAGGTCTCAAAGTACCGACCTATGAAATGTGTATAATTTATTATTAAAAGTGGCCAGTAGACCGATCTTTTTTTTTCCTACAGAGAGATCAACAAGTACCCCCCCCAATCAGGCAGCACTTCCTTTGTTGTTGATTTTATTTTTTCCCCGTACAGTTCAGTTGTAGCCATGAATGTTTGCAATGTTTGCAATGTGCGATTTTCCTTAAATAAATAAATAAAATATTTAAATTTGATCATAGGAATCAGTAATTCTCAGGTTTTGTGGGCCATTTTCCTATTATTTTGTTTAGTATTTTGTTAACCACTGAAAATTGTGGCTGAGCTAAAGTGTATTTTGTGTCACCTGTAAATCTCTCACTGGGATTTCTGTGAGGAGGGAAGAGGGACCTGATTCTTAAAACCTTAAGGAATAATGTTCTTCAACAGCGTGGAAGTTGTTAGCTGCCAAAATGACAGAGAGCAGGGATTGAAGAGAAGCCTAGTTCTGTTCAGGGGAGGAGAACATACACATTATCAGCCGTTGAGTCATGCTGTAGGTCTTCCTGAGGGAGCTGAGAGGAAGTATTTCTGCTTTAATTTGCACCGTTTCTCGGCTGATTTCAGTGAATCTGTCACAGCGTTTCTCAGTGCTGAGAGCAGCAGTTGTGGTTCCACAGCTCATGAGAACTGATCCCTTGTGATGGATCCTCTTTTTCATATTCCCATGCATCTCCTCTAATTAGCTCACTGTGGTTTTTAAATGATGATCTCTCTCTCTCTTTATTTCTCACCAGTGTTGTGTTTTATTTTGTTTCTTTTGAAATCCGACAGTGTCTCATAAATTTTTCTTCACACACTCAAGCGGAGAGCGGTCTTAACAAGAGGTTTTCCGTCTGTGCTTACCAGACTGTGTAATTGGTCTGTCCTGTGTTCTTTGCTACTGCTTACGTATTTGATCCTGGATCAGTGCTTAAGCTCCTAGTGCACATGTACCTGGTGGTTGGCCCTTCTGTTGACACATTTTTAAATCGTTGGCTCCAAATGTCCAAATTTTTTTCCATCCAGGTTTGTTTTTGTGTGTGTGCATAAGGTACACATATGTCACTGTTCCAGACTGTTTTTTATTTATTGTTTTGAACCATTGTGTGTAGTAGAAGGTTCCAGATGTTTTTTCTGTTAAACATTGTGGTTTTGGTGTCTTCTGAATGTAAACATTCTTAACCGAGGTGCTGTGGGATCTGTCCCTACTTTGTCCGCTCACCCCAATACCCCGATATTCCCTGTACCTTCCCGCTCGCTCAGCCTTCTTGTTCAACATGCATTTCATGACGTTTGTGGCCTTTTACTCTGCGGATGAATGAAGATTGGTGGGTTTGTCTGCTTGATGCCCCCTCTCAAAGAGCACACTTTGGGATTCAGTCTGACTGTGGTGATTGCTTGAGGGCCTTCGGTTCCGGCTAGTCGTCGTTTCCTCTTTGTAACCCATCTCCCAAGGCTGCTCCCTACTGAACTGTAACCCGCCCTGCCCACTTAACCTCCCAGGGAGTGCGATGATCTCACCGGGGCTAGAGTTCCCAAAGCATTTTCTGTGTTCTTTTAGTGGCTTTCCTCCATCTGTGTCCCCGGCATACGGACACCAGGGCAGTTAGAAGAACTGCTCTGCATTTTACTTCTTTTTTTAAGCTCCTCAAATGCGGCATCGTACATTCAGACTGTGCTTAACTCTCCCCCCCCCCCCAGATTGGAAACACATGAAAGGAGAAGAAGTTTCTGAACTACACCCGGCGGAAAAAAGGCAACATTTGTGGTTTTGAGATGATTTGCTTTGTGAGGACTTTGCAACCGTAATTTAATTTGTGCAATGACTGTGGTGAAGTTAAGAAAACAAAGCTGTTTATTAGTTAAAAAAATTATAGTGCAGTCATAGATATAAAACTATACAAATGCATTTTGTAAAAGCACTATGGATTGGGAAGTTACACAGGATATATGTCGTAAAAGGTGGCTAGTCTAAAATCTCGTCCCAGTAATAGGTGGGGCTGTACTTGGCTGTTTCAAACCTCTGTGTGCTGCAGCTCCAGGGTCATATAGTAAACTGGCTGGTGTCCTCGGAGGCTTCATGGGAGTTGAGGGAGATTGCCACCTCCCTCGGTTGTTCCCGGTCGTGCCAACTCCTCCTCCACTGGCCGAAAGCCTTCATGATCTTGAGGAGGTACTGCCGGAATGAGGAGCCCAGGAAGGCGTAGAGAACAGGGTTCAGGCAGCTGTGGGTCAGCGCCAGGCTCTCCGTCACCTGCATGGCCCGGTCCAGTCTCTTGCTGCTCTCGCAGTGCGTCACCAAGTTATAGATGATGTCCATGGCACGCCAGAACTTGACCACGTTGTAGGGCAGCTGGGTGATGAGGAAGGTGCCCACCACGGCCAGCAGCACCCTGAAGACTTGCCGCTTCTTCCCCTGTCTGGCCTCAGGGAGCCTGTGGATGGCCCTTGTGAGCCTGGCGTAGCAGAACAGCATGACCAGGAAGGGCAGCAGGAAGACCAGCACCACGTCCAGGATCTCCAGCGTGGCCTTGGTTGCCACAGCCATTTCGGTGGAGTAGACAGCGATGCAGGCCTTCTGGCTGGACGTGTGCTTGACCGTGGTGAAGATCAAGTCCGGGACACCCAGCAGGAAGGCCGCCACCCAGACGGTTAGGCAGACCGCGATCCGGTTTCCTCCCCGGGCCACCGGGGCCCCCCTGGTGCCGGCCGTGGCCAGGTACCGGTCCACGCTGATGCAGGTCAGGAAGAACATGCCACAGCCGAAGTTGACGGCGTAGAGGACAGAGGTGACCTTGCACATGGCCACGCCTAGCTGCCAGCCATGGATGGCGTCGGCTGCCCAAAAGGGCAGCGTGAGCAGCAGCAGGAGGTCGGCCACCGCCAGATTCAGGATGTACACGTCCGTCATGGTCCTCAGTTTCTTGTATCGCACGTACACGGCCACCACTAACGAGTTGCCCGCCAGGCCCAAGACCAGCGCCAGGCCATAGATGACAGGCAAGAAGGCCCCCCCGAAGGAGCGCACGTCCTCCTTTTCGCACATCGTCGCATAGTCCACATAGAAGCTGTCGTTATCGTAGTCGCCATAGTCGAAGTATCCGTCTTCTGAGTCCTCCATTTGTGGGCGCCTGTTAAGAAGAAGTGAAGACGTTGTTAGATGGTAAATTTAAAAAACGAGAATTGAAGAAATAGGCAGTGAACATTAAATAACTGATGAAAAGAAGAGGGTGTTTTTAAGGGGCTTTTAAGGGCCTGGGACACATCTGAAACTGCCCCGCGGGCAGTTCTAATGGCACTCTTGGGATATTTTGGCAAAGCTCAGGGAGCAATGTACAAACCAGCTGTTTGGCTGTCTCACATAGAGCCAAATACATCATCAACTCAAACCTGAATGCCTTTGACTGTCCTAAGATCAGCACAGGCTCTGTAATGTGTCACTAACCGTGCATTGCTAAGTGATAAAACCTGAGTCACCATTCTATTTCATTATAGATGTTCCTTTAGAATGCTCCTTAGCATCCCGCTGCCTCCTGTCAGTTATCATTCAGCATTAGAAGAAATGGATTCTTTTGCATGCTTCTCCAGAGCTGTCGTTTTGTGGGTCATTGCTGTGACTCGGATGCACTTATGGTCTTCAGTGTGGGCACATGCATAACACATCTCTCACCCAGTATGTGTGTCACGCCAAGCAGGTCCATACTGCTGGTTAGCCCAGTCACCTGCAGGTGTGGAATGAAATCGAATTCAACTGGCTTACATTACCTCTGCTGTGATGTTCCTTCTACTTCTTTTGTGTAGCCGTTTGTCAGCGACTCCTTGATCAAAGTGCTCCTCAACATCGTTTTCATTTACATGTCAGTATGGTTTTGAAGAAGACTGACTTGAGGCATTGACTGAAGGAGTCCTTCATTGGAAACATTCCCCCCCAAACAAAATATCCCACAAGCACTCAAATTTATATGTAGCAAAAACTTGGAACTAAAGAAGTTTCAGTCCAGCGGTAAAACTTGGAATAAGAGCCGCTGTCAGTCAGCCTGAGTGGCACCTGAGTGCAGAGCCCTGACAGTGGTGCTGAAGCATGCTGAGTGGAGGGAGCGAAAGAGCCCATGCTGGGAATGTGGTGTGGAAGTGATTGAGGAGCAGGGGGAGCGAGGCCTGTGCATTGTCAGGGGTTTGTGGGAAGCCAGATGGAGATGATCATTAGAGACAGAGCAGCCTGTCGGCAAATTGGACCCACCTTGGCTTCTCCCTGTAAAGTAGAGGGGGTTGTATTCGAGGAAACTGGGTTTCCCTGTATATCCACCCAGGAGTCAAATGTTGTTCTTCCCCTCTGATCCCCCCCCATTTGCAAATGGAGATGATTGGACCTCTGCAGGCAGAAACTCTAGGTCTTCGTTGTACCCCCGGGAGATGGAGCATAATGGGGGAATCATTACCTCCTCCTTTTGGATCGGGCCCAAGCCCCAGTATGCCTCCAGTCTCCTGAGCCTGGCCAGCAAATAAAACAGGCTCTGCTCCAGCTTTAAGCTGCTCCTCCATCTTACTGGAAGAATGACTGGGTTTCCATGAGGCTGGCGGGGCAGGTGAGCCCACCCTTGGTTTTTTGTGGAGATGTTCCTTCTCCTCCTACCGCTACCTGAAGCACAGCACGGGAGCGTGGTGGCTCGTAACGCCGCGGCCTCCCATCAGAGATCGCTGGGGCAAAAACTGCGGTCCTTACCGCGACGTCAGTGGGTTAGAGTAGCCAGGTTTGAGTCCTCCCAGGTGTAAAACCTCCAAGCCTGACACGAAGCCGATTTTCCGTATGAGGGGAAGTGCAGCGCACCGCCAGCATTAGCATGTGGTTCCGCATCCGTGCATTTCTGCTGTTTATAAGTACAGTTATGCCTTTGAAATTTAACACTGATTTGCACAAACTTTCTATTTGTGTTGCTTATGTAGGGTGCTGTGTTTTTGGATATCCTGTCTCTGTGCGTTGTATTTATTTAAATAATCAGTGATATGCTAAATGCCATTTACCCAGCTTTTCTTTTTTATTATTAAAAAAAGCTACTGCATAGTATGCGGTAATGACTAAAATCATGCAAATGGCTAACAGAACTATTACATATCTTCTTAAATGTATAAGATTAGCACTGTAGATGCAGAGATTCTTTAAACAGTTCCTGTCAGTCTCTCAAGCTTTGTGACTTTTTTATCCACTTGCAGTTGACACGCTGAGATCTGTATAGTATTATCAGTGTCGATGCTGCCCGACACAGGATCCTGTACTCGTGCCAAATTAAGCTGTAATGTCAGAACCCGTCCTATCGTCCGTCAGCCTCCTCAGACTGAGGTATGCTGTGCGATCGAGTCTGGCTGCCATCTGCTCGGTGTGTCAGCACGCGCACTAACTGCTGATTCGACACTCCTGTCGAAAATCAGTCAAGGGTGCCTTATCAAGGGGATTATCCTCAGAATAAAGCAGCGTCCCTTATTGCTGTGCATTGAGTAGCTTACAGTATCTTTTCAATCTGAGACCGTGTTTACATAGGAAGTTCCCACTGTCACCTGAACGGGAGGCAGCGTGACTAATCTCCTGGCTGACTTTCCAGAGCCTCCTTGGGTTTCTAACTCGCTCCGGACGTGCAGGCACGCAGGCTTATATGCCGTGAGACGGAGCTGTCATCATACAGGTAGCAGCGCTGCATTCCCCTTCGGTAGCCGTAGCAACAATTCTATTAGCCCTGCTTTGCTCTGAGTATGAGCACATCCAAATCGCATCAGATCTGCGCTAGCACGGGTCTTCTGTGTTGCTTTTGGACACAGACACACTGTCAGTTTCTGATGGCTCATTTCATCTGCTATGACGCTCTGTGCACTAAAAGAGGATGTCAAGTAGGAGTAGAGAGAAGTCAACCCTTACCCCTTCCTTGGTCGCGGACTCGTGGAGATGTCAGACGCGTAGAGCTGTCTTTGCTCAGCTTTCTGTGTCCTGCCTGCGTTCCCTCTGCCTCTCCACACTCGTCCAGAGCTCTTCCCTCACCCTCTCGCCAAGCAGCTTCCAGGAACACCTCGCCCAGGCCATGGGGGGTGTGTTCTGACGAGCGGCAGGCGGGACGGTACAGGGTGGGTGGGGTGTTGGGGGGGGGGGGGCTCCCCCGACACTCGCTCTGGTGTACGGGGAGGACACCTGATACAGCAGGCGACAGGCACAACTCACCTAGTTTGTTTTGGAAGCCTTCCTACATGCCATATAAAAGGAACGTAATTAATGTGTGTGCATATTTATGTCACATAGGGGAGGTGTAAAGCATTCAAACGTGTGCATTTCAGGCTTCGATGGTTGCGCTTTTTCGTTCCTGCCTTGCATAGCTTTGTGATGTCAGAAATCTACAGGTGTGATTTGAATTTAGAGAGCCAGGGCTATAAACTGATGTCCTTATTAAAGGGACCCCGAGCATTTCTAGGATTTTCCATCTTGTTTCCGATTTTTCCGCTTGGTTTACTCCGCCTTTTGTGATTCACTGTGGAAAATCTGCAAAGTGTTTTGCAGCACCATGTAATCGATAATTTATCACGTTTCGCTCCTCCCCGCCAATCCTCCGCTTTATCACTCGACTTGTGACTTTTTGAATGTTTTCTGGGTCCTGAAAATAAAAAAGTGTACTTCTGATAATATGGTTTCCTGTACATGGTGCACATTTACATAAAAAATCCATCACATTTGGCTGAATGTGGCTGAAAATGTGTTTTTGACATAAGTATTTAACATGAAAAGATTTTTTTCGTATATTTCTTAATTCATTTGCTTTTGCTGTTTCATAAATACAAATGATTTTAAATGTGTATTACAACAGGCCGGTGTATAAAGAGGCATTATTGCTGTGATCGCGGTGGCCAAGGTCCCGTTCAGTTGGTTGCATGCTGTAGGCCGGTTCTCACAGTTTTCCTTTCCCTGTCCGGTAGCGTCCGGCATGGCTTTGCGCCTCTTGACTCCGGACGAGATGTGTGGATGCCTGGAGGCTGGTGTCACTGGTCATCCAGATCTTCCCGAAGATAACAGTAGCGTTGTTGTAGCCGAAAGTGGAAAGGTAGTTTATAACCATTGGTAATTGCCTCACATGGGGTGGGAGGTTTCTGCAGGGGGGTTTTGCTCAGCCTTCCAGAAAAGGATGAGAGTTGTATTTTTGGCAAAGAGACGCAGCCTGGTCTTCCAATTGGCTTCGCTGTCCTGGTCTCTGGAAGCTTCGGGCTGTCCAAACACTTCATATCTATATCCATCTATATCTTGTTTGTTTGGTTTATTTCTGTTCCTCAGTGACTTGGTTTTAATTGTGTTTAATTGTATGTATTAAGGGCCATACAATTACTTAACTACTTTAATGTAGATCTCTTATTTGTACCACTTCATTAATGATCACACCAATCCTTAGGCCTCTGAATACAGTTACTTGATGGGAGGATTGAATGACATTATAATTGCATTAGTATCTGCCCATGCTATTAGACATTTTATTTAGAAGATTCATGCCCTGTTTACAAAAAGCATGATGCACAGTTTTGTTTATTTTCAGTATTAATATTTCTTCCTCGGTGTTGTAGCACGTGGCTCAGTCCTCCGGCCTCTGCAGCCTTAGCAGCCTCTGCTCTGCCTGCCCTGCCCTGTGGCCTCTCTCCTCTCTGCCCTGCCCTGCCCTGCCCTGCCCTGCCCCATGGCCTCTACCCTCCCTGCACTGCCCTGCGGCCTCTGCCCTCTCTGCTCTGCCCTGTGGCCTCTCCTCTGCCCTGTGGCCTCTCCTCTGCCCTAAGCCCTCTGCTCTGTCCTGCCTCCTCTACCCTCTCTGATCTGCCCTGTGGCCTCTGCTCTGTCCTGCAACCTCTGCTGTCTCTGCTCTGTCCTGCAACCTCTGCTGTCTCTGCTCTGTCCTGTGGCTTTTGTGTCCTCTGCGCTGTTCTGTGGCCTCTGCTCTGCAGCCTCTGCTTTGCACTTCTGCCTCTGCCCTCTCTGCTCTCTCCTGCAGCCTCTACCCTCTCTGATCTGCCTTGTGGCCTCTGCCCTCTCTGCTCCATCCCCTTGAGCCACTTAGCCCCCAATTGCGTAGCTGCTGAGGCTGGAAGCTGGAACCGACCCTCTGCATCCCTGCATTCTGGGAGGCTCCTATTGCTGTTCTCGATCAAACATGTTGAAATTTAGAATCGCGGGATGAACAGTGAGAGAACAGAAATGTAGTGTCTTCTGTCATGCCATGAACACAGTATGAAGAGATAATCATCTGACACGTACTCTTCTGGTCAGGGACGTCTGCATGTCACAGATGGACAGTGAGACCAGGTTTTTGGAGGGCTGTGCAGTGGAGACTGGTTTTTACAGCTGTGCCATCGGGCCACGCCAGGCGGGCTTGACGTGACACACTTGGGTACGGGGCCCATGTCCCTCAGTAGCCACTGCAGTCCTCTAAAGTGCTCTGCAATGTTCATTTTTTCAGATTTCCTTCCAACAGACATGCCAGGGCTTATCTGGCACACGGTCTCAACGTTCGCATGAGTCACCTCCATGAGAAAGCTCTTCCATCTTGCCAGAGAAACACCCACCAGGGGTGTCACACAGTGCTCATGGATAGACGCCTGTCAGCAATCCAGCCAGCTTATCTATGTTTATGTCACTGTTAAAGATATGTGCACTCCACCTAGATAAAGGGATGGACTTACTGTACATGGGGAGGGTTAAAAGGTCGGACCTTTTTCTTCTGAATATGGGTGTGTCACATGGTATGTTTTGCATTCCGCCATCATGCTGATTCGTTGGGTGCTGCCCCAAGCATTTCTGCAACATGATGTGGACTGAGATTCCCGGAGGAACAGAGCCACAGCCCCGGCACAGGCATTCAGAACGCAGAGTCCTTGGGAGACAAAACGCATTTCAGTTATCTAATTAAAGGTATTTATTTTGCCTTGAGGCTCGGTTTCCATCATAGTTTATTTGCTCGTTGGGCTGCCTGGTGGTTGTTTTTGGTTTAGCAGCATTATGCATTTTTTGCCTCATTGCGGATGACCCTTGATGACCCCATCCAGGCTGCACCCTTGGTTGTTTTACATAGGTTGTTGAAGTAGTAGCAGGAAACAGCGGGTCGTTGTGAGGCTGGAGGGAAATGAGGGCGCTTGGTTCCCCCTGGGTCTAGGATGGATCTCTCCAAAGCCTCCCTGGGTGTCTCTGGGTTCTGTTATTGCCATGAAGGATGGGACACAAACAGGTGGATTGCTCTGCCGTAACATGTCCGATGTTGCAGATTCAGCCCCACACATCTGAATAAAATGAATAAAAATAAAATACTGTTCGACAGACTTTTACATTTGTAAGTCAATATCTGTTCCAGTAAATATTTTGTTATGCTACGGTCCCCCCTCCCCTCAACTTTGATGGAATTTAAGAGACCTGTGCTCAGATCCAGCTGATTATGCAACAACTGTGGTTGAAATTCGGCACCCAAGGCCCTGGTTTTCGCATTATGGTCCAAGACAGGGATTTCTGTTCACATCCAAGTTGAATGACGCACGGTGGTCAAACAGTTGGTTCTTAAGATATGGAGCTATTAAGGTATTATCAATTGGGTGAGACCATGTGATCAAATCCCACTATAACAGTGTGCCCCCCCTGCCCCTTGCAGGAATCTGCAGTAACTATACAAGGTAATAAACTGTATGTGATGTGGGTGTGATTTCACAAGGAAGCACTGCTGTACAAAAATGATAATGATCTACGAAAATCGATCTCTTTCAGGTGCCGGCAACCCCAACTGCAAGATCGCCATTGTTCTGTGCCAGAGCAAGTCAAGTGATGCCAAGAACAGGTATGCTCAGGCCCAGCTGGGTCCTCCGGTCCTTGAACTGTCACACCTAATGTGCAGTGCAATTCTGTGTAGCGCTTCATTGTTTGAGTACCTTTTCCACGGATGGATCTGTTATAATTTACACCCCATGCAAAGATACAATACTGAGTCTGAGTTTGCTGCGAAGTACGAAGGTCCCCCCTCCCCTGTCCTGCTGCCCCTGGTGGACATAACTGGTACTACAGTTTCTTTTGTAAATTAACCCTGATTAACATCAGCCCATAACCATATACATTCGGACAGTTGGAGGTACACCGCGACCATGGTCTCTCTCAGGTCCAGTTCTGTTGGACCAAACTGGACTCAGGTTCATTTTCCAAACCCCTCTTAAGGTCCACCCTCTGGATAAACAAAGAAAAGTGGTTTTCACCTTCCACTCCTTCCACCAGTAACATGGTGATTCCCCCACGCTGGTCTGCCATTTCTAAATTGTTTTTTAATAAAAATTTGCCACCTGTGTCATGTAATTATTATTTTTCTGGTAAAGTCATTTTGTTTATGTCTAAGCTATAACCACTGCTGTGCTGCGTATAAATCTTTGGCTCACTTATGTTGCCCTCCTCATTAAGGGAGTCCATGATGACCTTCTATTATGGCATTGGGGGGGGGGGCGTCCTCCCCACAGCCAGTCCGTCATCAAAAATCGCATCAGCTGACCTTATCGAATCTGCCTGACAGCATCTCTTCCCGGAGAGGCCTACGTTTGAAATGGAGATCACTTAGTGTGTGTGCGCCCCCTTGTACATACACTAGGGCCCCAACCGGCCCAACCACCCCTCATCCAGCTCTGTAACAGGCGGGGGCCAGCAGCAGAAGGAGATTCAGCCTCAAGGCTCGTCAGGGCTGCAGACATTTTGGAACAATCAAACGGTTAACCTCATCCACACAGTAATGTAAACACCCGCGGGGTCCCCATGTGGGTCTCTAGTCAGGCTGTGCAAATGCCTGCTTTTCATTGTCTTGCACTCCAGGCCTTGAAAGGTTGTGAAGCTGAATTTTCTAAGGCTTTACATCTTTATTTCTTTGTGTCGGTGAGATGTGGATTTAATATGAGCTCAGACCACGCATCAGAGGTTGGGCTGATGTGCGCCTGCCAGTGGTGGAAAAAGTACTCGGTTTTCATACTTAAGTAAAAGTACAGATACCACATCAAAATGCTACTCAGGTAATAGTCTTCCAGTAAAATACTACTGTAGTAAAAGTAAAAATGACCTGATTTCAAATCCATATAAGTATCAAAAGTAAAATTTACTACACATTCAAATTTATTGACAAAAAGCAACATTTTAAAGGTTTGAATATAACATTGTAAGTTAGACACAGTAGGAAAACTTACTTGCAAGAGGATAAGTGGATTTTTTCTTTCTTTCAGAATTAATAATGAATTATAAATGTTTCATGGGCCGGTACTTTTAGACGTTTTCTAAGAGGTGAATGAGCCGACTGAACCCCCCCCCCCATCCTCCACCCCAGAAAATGGCTGATCATCCAATACAATCATAACCATTAATTCAGGAGCAGCTCTAGTGCTGCTAACTTTGAATATTAGTAAAGAGTAAATATCGGATGGTAATTTCAGTACGGTAACCGATATATCGTGCATCTCTATATATTTTGTTCCATCTTCATAAAGACAGTATGCAATGCAAAATGATAATATGAGAGAAAAATTGCTTCAAGAATCATGAGGGAAAATCTGAATCTCGATTGTAAGTTGAAAAAAATCAGGATTTATATTTTAAAGGCAGTTCCCAGGTTAAGTAGTAGAATGACTTAAAGCTTAATTACAAATTTGGAAAAACATTCTTTAGCCCAGTAACGAAGGAATTGTGCTTCAATGTGCCCCTCTGGCGCCTGATCTCTGGAGCCCTTAGAGGGAGTGTGTTTGGTTCGCCTTTCAGCCAGCAGGGCGGCGACCTGCCTGATTCGCTGCCTGTGTGTATTTAAAGCACCACATTTTGGGGGCGTGAGCTGCCAGCACAGGCAGAAATTGTGCTTTGTCCTAAGCCGCAGAGGGAGGTTACTCCCTGGATAAATTGCAGCACTTTGAGGCAGAACTCTGCCCCCCCTTCTGGAAACTGGCATCGATGGCTCGTGGTCCTTTACTGAGTCACACCCCCCCCCCCCCCAGACTTTCTTGTTGAAGCAATACTTTTTCTTTCAGACATAGCCAGCACAGCATGCTTCTGGTACCACTGGACACACCGGGCGTGGAGCTGGTCCGGCCTCTGACAGTGTTTGGAGAGGACGGTAAGATGGGGGGGCTCGATATCCTGATGGGGGTGGCTGTTCCATCTCACAGGGGTCTGAGGGGCATAGAGTCACGACCACGTGGCTTGACACGATGCCTGCTAGAGAGGACGAACCCGATGCCTAACCCAGGACTCTTATTGCAGATGCCATCCATGGTGGCCATTTTGAGATCCACTTCAAGGATGTGCATGTGCCCGTTTCCAGCATTGTTCTAGGTAAGCGCCCCCCACCACATTATATTTGTGCCTGCTCTTGCCCAGGTGACTCAGAAGCATCATACCCATTGTGAGAAGGTCGCATAGGTGTAAGTCATGTTAGTGTGCTTTGCAGTGTGACTGACTTGACTGTGTGTTGAAAAAAATATCAAATAGAGGGTATAAGGGCATATTGGATGTGAATCCTGGGCACTCCCTGCCTTGTGCCCTGTGTATCCTTGGATAGGCTCCAGGCTTACCAGTGATAGTATACGAGGGAAACAGGATTCAATGTGTTGTGTTGCAGGTGAGGGGCGGGGCTTCGAGATCGCCCAGGCCCGTCTGGGCCCCGGCCGGCTGCACCACTGCATGCGGGCCGTCGGCCTGGCCGAAAAGGCCCTAGAGCTCATGTGCCAGAGGGCGGCACAGCGTAGCACGTTTGGGAGGAAACTGTACCAGCATGTAAGTCCGGGAAGGGCGGGGGGGGGGGGGCGCGGGGCGTCACATGGGAAGAAAATACCTGCGTGAGGTTAGTGACGTCTGAGAAGCAGAGAATATTCAGATGTCCCTAAGAGCATCAGGCATTTTTGTAACTTATACTGCTAGAAATTTTTGTCTGCCATCACATTTTGTTGGAGTGAAGTTAGGAAAGTGAGTCAGTGTGACGTCCCACAGCCAGAGGTAAATGAGGCTCTGTAGCACATGTGCACTTATTACACACAGACTGTTCTCTCTGTGCACATGCTGTAATAAGCCAGGACCTGGACCTTATTACCCTCAGAATCCCCCCCAGGATCCCTTGCAGCCTGCCACCCCCCACCCT
>JAAGVU020000078.1:15688046-15707501 GCA_011763525.2 Mormyrus iriodes | reverse complement strand
TGCAGTAAAACGAGCCTTTCACACCATTCCACGGCATTAGTGTCACTCAAGGCTGCTCACATGATGCACCCCCACACCCTCAGCTTGACAACAATCCTGCCCCCCACCCCCCAACACACACACACACAGGAAACAGAAGAGGAATAATTAGATATGGAACTCAAAGAGGATTCTGCAGGGTTGGGCATGGCTCTGGTCCCAATTATCCAGAAGGTCATCAGGGGTTCCAAAGTTCATTTCAGCCTTGCTAGATTGTCAGCATTTTCTTTGTGTACTTTGAGACAGAGACGTTCTCTACAGTAAATGCAGACACGCTGCCTGTGAGCCTCTCCTGCAAAGCCGCCTCTGCGTTTGTGCAAATAGACGAGGAACAGAGGCGGGTGGCTTTGCTGCAGCAGTGGCAAAACACTGTGATTGGCGCTGTCACAGGTTCTCAGCAGATCTGTACGCTGGACTGTAGTGACGGAGTAAAATAGGGCTGGGAAGTGTCTGAGAGCAAAAAGGGTGGAAATGTGTGTGTTTGTATTGATGCCCTTGGCAGCAGCCATGAGGCGTCCACTAGGGGAGCTGTACACTAATAGGGAGCAGGTGTCCGCAGCTTGCCCTCCTGTTTCCGTGCAGCACTTTATCGCTCGCATCACAGTCACTGCAGCCAGCCGGGGCCATCCAAGGAACCCTGGGCCCCCTGGTAACCTCATGTTCCCCCGCACAGGCTAGAGGGGGTAGGAGCAGCAACAGAGGCAGTTTCTTTCTATCCTGCTGGCCTACACACTCTTTGAATGAAGGCCTGTGCTGCTGCCCTCTAGGGGTGAAAGGAGGAAAATGTGTATCTAAAACACAGGCATACTGATTAGGGAAACTCCACACAGATGAATTTTAAGGGTCATGTATAATACAGACTGACCCTGACTTACAACCATTCACATATATGATAAGTATTTAACAAAAAATAAATGTTAGGTTGCCGTACAGCTGGCACCGCTGCCCTACCTAGTGAGGGCAGCGCACCGTACGCTAGTTGCCACAGGAAAGTACAGTATACGGTATAATTGATAAATGGTAATAAAAATGATCAAAGAAACTGCAGAGCCTTGTACAAACATATTTGAAAAGTCTGTCGAGGGTCTGAAGTGCCTGCAGGCTTCTGCCAGTGGTATGATCAGCACCTGGCGAAAATGTAAGGGGGAGATTAAGGGTAAAGCTCTGTATTCAGAGAACCCTCCCCCTCCCAGTACACCACCAAGGCTGCCCAGCCCGACAAGAAGAAAGGGTAAAGATTTTAGCGATATGAGTGAAAAAGGAGCAATGTGGGCTTGGAATGAATGTCAGACTATGACTTTTGCTTTCTTATGCTGTTTTGATTAGGTTAAAAACTTAAACACTGTGTTTTTCATATGTTTACTTACAAATTTAGGCAACACTTTACTTAAAGCAGTCATGTATGATGCATTATAAAGACCTTCATATGTTACATATAACAACATCTTTTGGAGCCTGGGAACCTATTTTTTCATGATTCTGTATATACCAGTTCCAACATACGTCCATTTTGACATACGACCTGTCTGTCGGAATGGAACCGTCAGTCAGAGAGTCTGTAAACCTGAAAATAAGTAATATAGCTTTACCAGACATTTTTTCCAATGTAGTGGGAAATTTATGTATTGTACATACTAAATGCATACACCCATACATAATAAAGCGCCCCCCCCCCATTGTGACGCTACTGCCCCTGGTGGTTGCAGGAGGTAATCGCACACTGGATCGCAGAGTGCCGCATCGCCATTGAGCAGACACGCCTGCTGACCCTCCACGCCGCCCACTGTTTGGACGTCAGTGGTAGCAAGGAAGCTCGGAAACAGGTTTGGTGCCTGGATTGGGGGGAGAGGGCTTGTTGTTTTTCCTATGGGAGTTAAAAAACCTGCAGACGGGCTACCTAATTGGCAAAGACACAGAAGGCTGTTGGACTGTTCCTGATGTTAGAGAAAGGTGCTTAGTGTAAAAATCACATACGTGATTACATCAATAATGAGCAACTCTCCTCCATCCCCCCCTTCCCACAACACACACGCAGATTGCCATGATCAAAGTGGCTGCGGGAAGGATGTCCTGCAAGGTGGTGGACTGTGCCATTCAGGTGCACGGGGGGGCTGGACTATCAGGGGACTTCCCTCTGGCTCAGATGTAAGTCTGTAACGCAGCCAGTCTGATTTAATTTTTAGTCCTAAAATTTTGTCAAACTGAGTTCACAGTGCTGTGGTATAAAGGTCCCACCCTCCTCCAGGTACGCATACGTGCGGACTCTGCGCATTGCGGACGGGCCCGATGAGGTCCACCTCTCCTCGATCGCCCGCATGGAGCTAAAGGATCAGCTGAGCAAACTCACCGCCAAGCTGTGACCCTGCCGGATGACCTCCGTCGCCTTAATACTTCCAGTGTGCAGTAATATACTTAAAAATGACAATTTCCATGTCCTGGAAGCAGGAAAAGGGCAGTTCCTCCCTCCCTCATTTGAAGGTATTGTAAGTAAAAGGGCAAGAGCAGGGCTACCCAGTGAACAGTGTGTTGCATATGTATATTGTATACTGGAATGGGTCTTCTCTATCGCCCTCTCCTGTTGGGAGTTCAGAAGTTCAGTTTTGTTCTCTCAAGCCATATCTGCAGCATTTTTCTAGGGCGAAATTTAATATAACTCATTAACAAAATACTAAAAGTCATTCGGGGAACTAAAATTTAACATTATTTTACATTACAGTAGTGCATAAGTAGATCACCAGGAAAAGCATTTGAATTTTACTCCAATTAGGAGCAAATATGTGCATAAATTACAGCTGGCAACAGTGGTACTGCTACTGGCAAAACTAATGATTCCTAATGAGCCTTTAAAAACATTTGATGAACATGTAATAGTACATTATGTATGCGGACTAAACTGGTCCTGTGATTAAAGTCCCTAGATGCCTGTGAGGCAGTGAGGCCTGTCCTTCTGGGGAATCTCTAATGGTTTTCTGCTCCACGCTCTACCGCTTGCTGCCTCCAATTTGTTCTGTTTCTTGGTAAATTATAGAACTTTATAAACAGGTCACTAGGATTCTTGAAATATAACCAAATAATAATAATAAAAAACTTCTACTGGATAAAAGGAAACGGAATTATTTCAAAATCTAAAATGAGCAGTACTGAGAATGCATCCAGTTCGGTAACGCTTATGCTGTGGAAGGCAACACCGTAGATAAACAAATAGGATTCCTGGGCATTCTGGTCACGTTTCAGTCGAGTGCCTTATCTAGGACACTCAGATGTTTGCTGTACAATGTTTATGTCCAATATTGGCACCATTTTTGGCTCTGGAGTTGGAATCCTGTTAAATGCCATAATGCACAACCTTGAGGGAGATTGGCACAGTCAATCCTCATGGCCATTCTGATCTCATTACTTGTTTAAGAACTGAGCTGCAAAGGTGGACCTCTTTAGTTTAGAAGTGCAGTTGAATGAGCTTATAGGTTCAGCCCTAGTGTGCATTTTCTGACCCATTAGCTGCATATCATCTAGATGAACAAGATGCTCATTACCCGATGAGGAGCTAACCCCACCAGAGGCTCTGGTAACCAAACCTCCCCTGCTCAGAGGGCAGATTCTGCTGTAGTTGGATCCGATTGCAGAAAGGCTTGAGGTGGAATTGCTGCCGCTATCCAGATTCCAAGGTCGTCAGCAGCCAACTGTAAATTGGCCAAGCCAATGTTGGCATAACTACTGTAGCTAAGAGTGGGTTGGAGTGGGAGGCATGCCTGCTTTCCCCATGACGGGCAGTGCTTCAAGGACCGCGGTGATGTTTAATGCTGTGTGGCCTCTGGCATTATAGCCCCTTTCCTAGGAATGCAGTCGCCGGCTTTTGGTGCTAGGGATTCAGTCAGGGATTAAAACGTTCCTTCAAACACACGCTGGCCCCATACTGCGTCATACATAAATGCAGTCACAGTCCTGTTAAGAGGTTTTCTTTAAGTCTTTGCAGCGGTGTGCATAATTGGGTAATTAATTTAGCATGAGTTCGCCGCACACCTGAAACAGAGGACTCAGTGTACCGTGAATGTTCTTTAATGAGCTTTGGTAAACAGCTTTATAACAAGTCATGGTTAAAATTGTATATATAATGTCTTGTTTTGATTGACATTCCAAATAAAATGTACATTAAAGAAATGTTAATGAGACAAGAGATATGTTGAGCCATGAAATCTTATGCTTTGTATGGAAAGGAAACAGTCTATGTTAGATGTCAAGGTAGCGGGTTTCAAATGTGTCAGGAACGAATTTGGTGCTGCAGAACTGTACAGGCTGCGCCTCTTAATTGGTTGCGGTTCACTCGTGTTTATTAGCAGGTGATTTTCTTGTGGTTCCTCTTGGGTTTCACTCCCTGTAAAGTAGGCAGATTAATCATTTTTACTGCATCTTTGGGTTCAACATGCAAAATGCGTTTTTTTTTTTTTGGCTGAATAAATCACAACAAGCATTCCTTGCATTGTACCTACAAAATAATGTGTGACCACAGGCCACTTACCAAGGTCAAAAATCGACAGAGAACAACAGATGGGCATCACCATATCTTTGAAGGCTGTCTCTAAATAAAGGGATATTCCCACCTGTCAACAATTATCCTCTGATCATGGAAACTCACCCCATGGCCAATCAGAGATCCTTTCCCTGGATTCTTTTTTTTTCGATCACTCAGATGCCTTCTGACTCTGGTGACCTGCAGGACAGAATGGAGATGCTCCCTGTATCAAAATTCCCTTTAGATATTAACTATAGCCTTCAGATCTGTAATTCAGATTTTCAGTGACCCTTCTGAAAACCCCAGTAAAGGGTAACTGATTACTGATTGATTAGAGATTTCTAGTTTCAGAAAAGCACACGGCTGTGTACAGTACCCAGCATTGTTTCAGAGATTCTCTTTGGAAAATGGAACTTAAATCGATATTGGGCTGTATAATATGATGCATACTGAAGAACGCTCTTTTGTGAAGTGTAATGACTTGAGGAACTTCTAGCGCAGGGTTGCTTAACCTTTCCAACCACAGGGCCTGGCTATTCATGTTTTATATTGACGATTCCCCTTGCAATATTTCACCGCCTGGGAGAGGATCCCACTCGGTAAGTTACGCTGACGGGGGAATTTTTCCGATCAGGTTGGTTCACGTCTGTCCGTCAGCCTATTATGTACCAAACCGTATTTCCTGGCTCCATCGGAGATCATGATGTGTCTCTGCCTGGTAGTTTTCTGGCCCTCATGGGCAGATGTAGGGTGTCGATTGTATGCACTTACCTTTGGGGGCATGTCTTGTGTGTGGCTGAGGAGCGAGAAGGACCCAACGCGAGGCTTCTTCCTTGCCTTCTTCCTGAGCCCGGACTGCTGTCTTCTCTCCCACTCAGTCTAGAAGAGGATGAGACTCTTGAGTGCTACCTGACTGTCCAGTGAGTCAGATGGGAGGAGGAAGTTCATTAATGTTCGAAAAGAAAGTATTGTCCAGTTGGTCAGTGAGTAGGATGGCAGGGGAATGCTCATTCATATTTATTAAAAAAAAGCGTTACCTGATTGGCCAGTGACAAGCTATTGCAACGCTGCCTTTATGAATAATAATGAGCCTTCCCCAGCCATCCTGTGTTTTGGAAATGTGTCCTGGGTTCTTGTGTCTAGGCAGCGCGGGGGTCTGGGGAGGCACTCACCAGGTGAGGCGGCTCGGATTGGTCCATCTCAGATGTGATCCCGTTATGGCTGGGCACTTTGCGATGGCTGCTTCCTTTTTCAAGGTGGCTTTTTGTGCCAGATGTCTAAACAAGGTCAGCAGCAATAAAGGGCCGCGTCAGCACTTATGGCCACCACCCACTAGTGGCCTAAATAGGTTCAGCGTCTGCTCGAGGCAGTCATGTCTGTCAAAGTGGGGATATGGCACTTACCACTGTGGCTTTCAGCCATTCAGGGTTCCATGTGATCTGTGGGGATGAGACATTGGCCGAATTGAGAGATGGTTGCGGCACGTCAGGGCGTCTTATCGACTTGGGGGGCAGGGGGCTGGTAAGTAGAGCCCTGGCATTGATTGCTGTGTCTCTGTAGTAGCACTTAATGAATGGGAAGCTGTTTTGTGCAGCAAAACCCCAGAGTTTTAAAGCAGCACAGAGTGAGACCTGGAGCGGCAGCAGGCAGCTTCCACTGTCTCCCCCCGTGACTTTATATCATGGAAATGGTCCAGATTCACTGGGGGTGGAGTGGGGCAGTTGGTCACATGGTAGTCAGGGATGTGTACCGGTAACCTAAACATTGCTTGTTGAAGTCTCAAAAGGGGCTTAACGTGAATTGTCCTGCTTATGAAATATCCAGCTGGGTTGGCAGCTGAAATTTTGATTGTTTGATAGGGAGCTCAAAGAGAGTGCAGACAAGGGGAAGGAAACATCTTTACGTTCGATGTGGAAAAAGACCCAGGCCTCTCTGTCTTCTTCCTCTTACTGTGGTGGTCAGTCTGTCGCCTCGCCCTCTGAAGCTGGAAATTGGCATGTTGGACAGAGAGGCATTGGTTATTGCATAGTTGGGAAATGTCTTTGCCATGTACTGTAAGCAGGCAGCATAAAGGCTTAGGGACTTGGTTTAACAGCTTTCAGGTCCAAGGTTAGGGTCTTTTGTAAAGCTTGTATGCTTTAGCAGAGTACTTCAGCTGAATGGTTTCCGTCGTTGCATAAATTAAAAAGTGGCTTTTGTTTTAGACAAATGTGTTATTCTAGAAGAGAAAATGTTTTTAGTGATAGCTGGCTTGGAACACCACGATCAGCCCTGGCTGCTTCACCTTCAAAGAGTTCATCCGAAGCTATAATGATACCAGACCTAGATACGTTCCTACATACAGCAGGGGTCGGAGCTCTGACAGCTTGCCAATGCGAACGAGGGGAGACCTAATCTCAGGGTGTTTGGAAGCCTATGATGATAGATAGGAGCCGTTCAAAGGGATTTTTCCAGACAGGACAGATAGAGGCACATGAGGGTATATAGAAATGAGTAGTTGAGAGCCCATTGAAATCAGAACTGCACAAGTGACTGTTATCTTGGAAAGTAATAGGCTACAGAGATTGAGACTGAATCTCGGGATTCAAAGGACACTCGCAAGCTGCAGGCTATCAGGCCCTAAGTGTTTAGGCATCCAGAATAGCCAGCATGGCCTCTCTGGCACCTCCTCTGCGTGTCTCCTGGTCATGCTGTAATGAAAATGTGCCTCTGATAGCTGTAATGAGAAAGATGCCACGTATCTGCACTGTCTCTTGTGGTCCTCTGCTGGCTGAGCAGCCGTCTGCCTCATGCCGCTGGCCATTCCAGCCCTCGGGTGTTTATTTTCATCTGCTCAGGAGTGTTCCTGAGCCTGCCTCCTGTCTTGTAGCTTCACTGGTCTGTTTGTGGAAGTCTCTAGAATCTGCCCCAGTTGAAATTCCATCTCGGGTATAAATCCCAGCTGTCAGATGTGCTTTTTAGTTTTTATTAGCACTCAAATAAAACAGTTGGGTACTGTAAGTTGGGTACTGTAAGTTGTTATTGTTATCATCAGTTCATCACAGGACTGCTGCTTCTGTCGGCCAGCTGTCAGCATCGGTACCGACCCGTTGTGTCACCCTCCCCTCCTCACGGGTGGATGCTGCACCCACTGTGCCCAGGCAGACACCAGCTGAGCTCAGACCATGGGTATAGGGGACCACAGGCAGAGCTGTTTATCGGTAGAGGACTGAAGACTGGTCTACCGATGGCCGAACAGAGAGCTGGCCATGGGACAATAAGATGAGCCATGGGCAGCACTACGAAGGAACACGTGCCTTTCCAAGGTGATGCGGGGGCTTACACCTCCAGAGTTGAGGGCTTAAACTCCAATTCCTGCTTTCTGTATATACAGTTTGCATGCTCTTCTTATATTGAGCATGTTTCCTTCAGTACTGTGGTTCCCATTCACAATCCCAAAACATGCATTTAGGTTAATTGATGTCCAGTTTCGAGTGAATTCAATGTGGTACCCAAGATAAGCTCACTTCTGTCTCCCCCTGTCCAAGACAACATGAAATTGGCTTGCTAAGTCGGCACCTCTTGAGAAGATGGCGCTGTAGGCAGCCACCTATATCATTTAATGGGCTGACCAGCACTGCTGGTGTGTCTAAATTGCCCGGAGAATACAGCTGTGTGTGTGTGTGTGTTCTACTAGACTTATATCCCTTCCGTTCTCCGTCCTGATGCCCTGTGCTGCCTGGGATAGCTTCCATTCTTAGTGTGACTTTGTTCACGTATGTATGTGATTCACAGGTATATTACAATTTAAAAGTTAGACCCCATATTTCACACTTTAAATGCAGTTATGTTGAACCTGACTTTGTGGTGTGGAAAAGGTTGAAGGTTTTACCCGTGCTGGCTGTGCGTGACTGGCAGCCCACAGTTGTCCAGATGGTGCCCGGTGTGGTGATGGCAGGATTTTGGCTGACTGAGGATTAAAAAAAGAATAAACTTTCCGTCCCTTCCAAAGACACCAAGGACTGTTTTGTGATTGGCTGTAGGCTATTTTGGGTGGGGCAAAATGGAAACAGGGCAGTGGCCATAAGCAATGCCACAAAAATGAAAAGGAAAATATTAGTTACTCTGCAAGTTATTAAACGTATAAATCTTCATAAGCACAATAGTGTTAAGTTGAGTAGGTGCTAATGTTTGAGGAATCGCCTGTGCAGGAACATAATAGTAATTAAGGCTGCTGCTCTGTGATTGGTTGACAAATTGATTCCCTGCCCTAGCCAAAGACACTACATAATTTATCAAGATGGCTGTGAACATCACTTGAGATCAGCTAAATGTGCTGTTACTGAAATCAGAATCTCATATTGGGTTACAGTGTGGAAGAGCATTCCTTGAATCCTGGTGGAGAACAACTCTAATATCCAGGGTGAAGTACAAATGTGAGCTTCTGATTGATCTAAGCTGTGTCTCTGATAATGAGGTTGTTGGTTTCAACCCAATAGTCAATAGGGTGATGATGCTGTTGGGTCCTTGAGCAGGGCCCTAAATCCCCAGTTGCTCCAGGGACTGTCTGACCCTGCTTCTCAATTGCATTGGCTTGGAATAAAAGCATCTGCTAAATAAATAAAATGTAAATGTTAGTATAGTGAAGTTCCTGGGATACACAAGGCGGAAAGCTAAACACACAGCCTCAGGTCTGTAACGGAGCTCCAGGCCCTGCTGCGCTCACCGCAGAGCTCCCTGCAATTATGCACCGCCACCGCGGGGGAAGAGGCCAGCGGGAATGCAGTCAAGCCTTGAAGAGAGCTACTCTCTGACTGGCTCTTAAAAAATCCACTGGTTGTTCAAGGGCTACAGCCACACGCAGGCCCTACCCCTTCTACATTAGAACCTCCAAGCTCTCAGAGCCTTTGGAGGAACGTGTATCTGGTAAATTTTTATAACTCTTTTAAATAAAACTGCACTTATCCTTCAACAGCTGGATTTTTCAAAAGAGTGCATAACAAAACACACTTTTACAAGCTAAGAAACGATGCCAAAAGCTGACAATTAAGAGAACCTTTTCCTGCACGAAGGCTATGGTTTTTATGCATGTTTACACCATTTTTCCATATTCTGTCAAGGAACCGGATTGTTTAAAACCACTTGAAGATCTGTAGTTAAGTGTGACTGACAGTTGTGGTTTCTGGCAGAGCAATGAGGTAATGCCATCAAAATGTTTTCGTTTAAAAAAAAAAAAAAATACAGCATATGTTTTTTAACGGCAGTTTCCAAAGGATGTATGGAGTCTCTCCAAGGGACCCCGCGTTTCAGCTCGAGGGACCTGACAGGGGTCTTTGTCCCATCTGACGGACTCGAGAGGTCGCTAACGTCCCCTTACCTCCTCGGCAGTCTGCAGGCCACAGCACGCTGTCCCGTCTGCCCGCCGCGACCGCCCCCCATCGGTATAGTCCGGCGAGCCCGTGAGCAGCCCGGCTTGCAGGCAGAACAGAAACACCAGGACGCTTCCCTCCATGGGCAGACAGTGAGACTCTGGCCAGCGCGGCACTACTTTTATACCGCGAGAGTAATAAGGACCAGATGGGCGCTGGGACGGCGCGCCAGCTCCGTGCAGGCGGACGTGGGGGCGGCGGCCAGGTTACTGTGGCCCCATGTCTGACATTCGAGGGGCTTGGCCAAAGCCTCACCGCCAGCCAGCAACCGCCCGCCCCTCTCCCCACACCTCCCCTCCCCCTAGGCCAGACGTGGGAGTCCTTTTTTCCGTGGACAGCCATGACGACTGCCAACGAAAACCAGAGCAAGAAACCTGAGGGATACTGAGGAGGTCCGGCCAGCCGCCGTGAAGTGGCTGGGAGATCCTGCGGATGAGTGTGTCTTTTTGTGTCCAGCCATCTGATTCCAGAACAGATGCATAGCTGGGAGCAGAGTGGACTTACATGTGAACCCATCTCCCATGCTTTAACACAATATCAAGACAATAATTACAGGAGCATTTAACAGAGTTTACTTAAAGAACAAGGGAACCTCAGATTCTCAAAAAAATAGCCTTTAACATTGTTTTTTTTCCCCCTGGTGGTAAATTGTGTTCATTTGCAGTAAAACTGTTAGTTTTTACTATGTTGGAAGTTGAATTACGGTGCTGAAAACAATAACGGTACAGTTCACATCTTGTACATCTTGGAAGTAGGTTTGCCGTTCTGTGTATTTTTAGCGGAGCCATCTAATTGTGGACTGAAGTGGGCCCAAACCGGTCCAATTCCCTTGTGGGTTCAGTAAGTGCAGCTGAATGTAGTTGGAGGCAGTGTGGGGAAAATGAATTCCAGGGTAAATAAGCTACGGTGTAACCAGGGGTTGCAGACAATACACCCCCCCCCCCCCAACACACAAGCGCACAGTCACCCATGCAGGGGGATTAAGCCCTGCGTGATGTATGAAAAGCCTGTTCGCCTGCAGCGAGGCTCGAAATCAGCCGGCCCGTATCTACAGTGGGAGCAGCTGTGTGTGAACGAAGGTGGATTTCTGAGTCACTTCACTATGGGGAACGTAACCGCCAGACAGTCTGCAGGGACATTTAGAGGGATGAGGCATAGCCCAGCTGGCATCCTGTGCAGGTATTTCTTGCCCTACACTTCCTGGGATAGCGTCAGGGGTCACTGCAACCTCATGCTGGGTAAGCGATATAGAAGATGGATGGATGACCACTATGTGGCGGTAATAATTGTTCTGCATGGTTCTCTGGGTCTGCAGGATGGTGCCTGAGGTTCAGGGTGCCATACTGAGTGCTCCCTGCTAAAGTGAAAGCCGTCGGTCTGGGTGGCCGGCCTGGGATTTCAAGCTGAAGGTACCTGAATGAATGTTATGCCCTCGCTGGTCATCTGCAATAAAAAGAGCCTGATGCAGGTGTGATAACAGGGGCTCCTAGCTCGTGAGAATGGATCTCAATACTATATAAAGGAGAGCCTGGGATGGTTGTGAGGAAATTGGAGGTAGATAATAGGTAAACAGATTTTTATAGAAACTTTCCTTTAGGACAGGACTTTCTTAAGCCCGGGACCCCCTACTGCTAATGTGTGATTATGCAAGTAACTCAGGATGCATAAACTAGCTGGAAATACTGCACACACCCCAGGCTGAAGACCCCTGCTGTTTGTTTGCTAGGTGTTATTGTAGATACAGCAGCCTAATGTTTCTCCTGTTTGTGCCACAGGACAGTTATGAATGAATGAATGAATGAATTAGCCGCCATGCAGGAGCAATCGCTGATGATGGTAGGGCTAAATTGTTTGCAAAGCTGCAGTTTCAGCCTGCACTGGAAGTAATTGGTTTTTAGTGCCATTTTGCCAGGGAAAACATTTAAATTACCGGCTATATGGCCGTTACATACTCTTATGAGATTTGTAAGTCACAGTCGTGTTTTACCCATTAATGAAGCTGTATATCTCACCTGAAAATACCAATATTTCTTTTTCTTTCCATTTCTGACATTAACGGGCCGTCTTTGTTAGCTGGAGTCTTCCTAAAATTCCCTGCCAACCTCCTTTTGAGAAATGCTTCCTGTCTGCATCTCTAAGTTATAGTTTTTAAAAAAAAAAGCAGAGTATTCTTTTCACCTGTGTGCTCTTGCAGTGCCTCCATGGGGCAATACCACTTAGTTCTGCAGGGGGCAGCAGATCTCCTAGACCCCAAAGGCATAGTGTTAATCACCATGCACCAGTAACTTCCCCTAGCAGGAGGATGTGTTGTGTATCCCCACCTTCAAAAACAGAAGCATTTTGAAGACCGTCTCCAGAAATCCTTGCCGGCTCCAGGAAGACTTAATGGACCTATTGTTTTCAAACCATAATCAATGCAGCTTAATCTGAATTAGTCACAAGTCCCGCTAAACAATATTAAATCATATTTTTGTCTCCATTTTCCAGTTTCATAACAGTGTATTACATCAAAATGATGGAAGCACAGATTAGCCTGGTGCTAAGTGTTCAGCTGGCTTTTCTTGTTGCCAGACATTTTGGCAAATCAGTCTGTGCCAGGGAGGCATGTTTCGTCCCAGCTGAGGCTGGCTGTGAGTGCTTATATATTATTTATTTACTGATACTGCTTGATCAATAGCGCTGCTGAGTATCTGCAAGTCTCACTGCCTAGTAACTTTGATTCCCGGCCTTTTGCTGAGGTTAATTGGAGGTACAGTTGCATTATTGCGACCAGGATTTCAGCCGGGGTGGCTCAGTCGGTTTGTGCTTGTGATACTAAGGTTGCCAGTTGGAACTTCAGGGCCGGCAGATTGATGCCACCATTGGGCCCTTGAGCAGGGCCCTTAACCCCCTGATTTCTTCAGATATGCTAACCCTGTACTCAGACCCCCAAGCTTCACTCTTATGTGTGTATGTCTCAAAGCAGAGCATGATGGGATATGCGAAGCGTTCCAATGTACCTGTACGTGTACTCGTGCAAACAGCCAAGAAAGGATCATTTCAAGTAGCACAGCTCCCACAGCCAGTCTGAGCCTGACGGAGAGGTCAGGATACCCAAATATGCACGTACAGCCGATTGTGGTCAGTATGGCTTGCCCTTGATGTCCGACTAACGGTTGACTGAAGTTGAGAATGCTTTTGTTTTTTTAATGACGGTAAAGGCGTGATGTAAACCAGCAACCCCTGATGAGCAACCCAGCTTCCCAAAGAGCTCTGAAGTTCTCCCTTGTCCCAACTTTTTCTAAACGTGTTGCTGGCATCAAATTCAAATTGAGCATATATTTGTCATAATAAAATTTCTCAGTTTCAACATTTGATATGTTGTCTGTTCTATTTTCAATTAAATATGGGTTACACATGTTTTTATGTCAGGTAATTTTCCCCATTGACAGAGATTCCGCTGGGCTAACTCTGGCTAAATAGCCCTATCAGGGGTATAAGAGCCGGCCACAATGGAGAGCAGGCTGGAGGCTGCTCCTGCATTTTAATTGACTCCTTCAAAATCCTGAACGCAGTTCAGTACTTTGCTCTTCAGTAAGAAATGTGAATGTTGTGAAATATCCTCATTCTGTCCTGGTTTATGTAGACGTGTACATTAAGATGTTGTCATTTAAGTATTTTTTATATGATAACGTTACATGGGCTGCCTCAGTGCTCACACCACCAGTGTTGGGGGTTTGATTTCTGCCTCGGTTCTATGTGATGGAGTTTGTATCCTGCTTTCACTGTATTCATGTCCAACGATGTATGGTTAGATGAACTGGTGTCTCTAAACTGCCTGTAGTTTGTTTGTATATGCCTTGCACCCTGAAATGGACTAGCATCCTGTTGAGGGCTTTCCCTAGTTAATTAGTCATTATTCAAGTTATTTTTATTTAGTCCATATAGTTTAATTACTTCACTCATTTCTTGCTTTTATATTTTTTCCTTTTCATACGTCTTTGTTCTGTGCTTTGTCCTTCCATTACCCATTTGTTCCTCACATCATATTCTTTTTTTCATCTCATACAACACCCTCTTACCATCTGACCCTCTGGTTCAAGGTGTCTGTGTGAAGTCCATAGATAAAAGGCCTGCTTCCCTCAGTGGGGGGAGACAGATGTAGACAGACACTGAACTGGCCGTGTATGAACATCTTTCTGTGACATCTTCATTCTGTCTCAATACATTGCTTAAGCTTAAGGAACCTGCCTCGTCATTCGACTCTGAAAGAACTTGAAGTTTCACTCAAGAAATCTATCACTTTATCCCACTGTGATATCCCCCTGCCTCATGTCCTGTGATGGACTGACATCCCGTCCAGGGTGTCCCCCCTGCCTCATGTCCTGTGATGGACTGACATCCCGTCCAGGGTGTCCCCCCTGCCTCGTGTCCTGTGATGGACTGACATCCCGTCCAGGGTGTCCCCCCTGCCTCGTGTCCTGTGATGGACTGGAATCCCGTCCAGTGTGTCCCCCTGCCTCGTGCCCTGTGATGGACTGGCATCCCGTACAGGGTGTCCCCCTGCCTTGTGCCCTGTGATGGACTGGAATCCCGTCCAGGGTGTCCCCCTGCCTCGTGTCCTGTGATGGACTGGCATCCCGTCCAGAGTGTCCCCCTGCCTCACGCTCTGTGATGGACTGGCATCCCACCCAGGGTGTGACCCTATCCTTGTGCCCTGTGCTGCTTGGGATAGAATCAACCCCCACGACCCTGCCCAAAATAAGCAGTTGGAAGATGGAAGGGAAAAACCAAGGTGAATATGATTTTGAAATAGTGAGTTCACTTCCTGAACACTCCTGTAAATCTCTGCAGGAATTTACCAATGAGTTAAGCCTCTTTCCCACAGGCAATATGCTGTGAAGGGGCCCCTGTGGTCACATGATCACCATGTCTCTCTGCAGAACTGAATCATTTTTCATTCCCCATGTCTCCATTACCCGATTCAAAATGTTTATGCTTAAAAACTCGAGAATGTTATTTTCAGGACTGTATGTGATCCTGCCTATAATACTTACATCAGAAGCCTATTTAAACATCCTGTTTAGAAACAGATAGTAATATCTAAGACCTAAATGGTTTATACAATAGCCTGGCATATATTCTCTATAGAACGGGAGCTCAGAAAACAGCCTGGGCTATAATTATGAAGGGTATTAGTATCACTATTGAGGAGCAGTAGCTGATCTTGCTGATTAGACTAACATTAACGCATCATGACAGACGATGTCATAGAAAGTGTGACTGTGGGGGGGATTTGGGGTTTTGGCAGAGTTTCCGTTCCATCTACGTTGGAGTTACCTAATTTCCATAGATGCAGCCGCATTTATCTACAGTGCTTTAGTGACTCATTAGAAGTTGTGTGATGGTTTTAGTAAGAAACATGAATGCCGGGTGCAGAAACACGTGTCCCTTTTTCCTTTGGCGGAGCACTTCCAAAACATACCTGTTTATAACTCCTGTTAGAGAGCAGTAAAATCCAATGTGTACTTTCACTTTCCCCATGGTCTAGAAAACCAGACCTAAATTATTTAATTCAAATATACTTTAAAATAAAGTTGGGCATTTTTTGTTTGATATAAAACAGACTGGTACACATTACTGGTATACTATTGTATATGTCATATTTCAGGCATCCATTTTCCAAAATCTTTTGTCATGGTGAACTGGGTCCTCTCCAGGAGAGTGATCTGGATGGGATGCCATTTTAGACAAGTTGTTAGATATCAGTCATAATCCTTGCCAATCAAATGATGACTGAAAGGCCTCAGTGCCGTCTCTGATCTGTGCGTTTGTTCGGCTGACGTGTCCATGTAAAGTGCCCTTTTCACTTGGCACGTCGGTGGCTCGCTGTTTACTGAAGCTGGCTGGGTTATTACCCCACACAGCAGGACACCAGAACATCCTTTCCAGGGATTTCAGTCCTCCGGAGTGTGTGCTGGTGCACCATCTGCTGCCTGTGTGCAATACGCCTTCAGGAGCCTGGGGACCAGCTGATTTGGTCACCGTCGGCGCAGCATGGGGCCAAATTACATTCTGGGTGAGGGGGAATGAAAATCGCACACATTTCCTGGAGCCGTTCCCACTTGGTGAATCCTCCCCCGCCTTGCACTTGTAGATCTTAGGCATTTTGTGTCATCGCAGTAATACGCTTACATAAATGCACAGGTACAATATCGAGATCTATAAACCACCACTCAGGCGATGTTTCAACTTTGTGAGGTAAAGCGAGGTTATCCATGCATCCGTCGAGCACAGAGCACCAGGCAGGGGCACCCTGGATGGGATGCCAGTCCATCACAGGGCATGAGGCAGGGGCACTCTTGACGGGATGCCAGTCCATCATGGCATGAGGTAGGGGCACCCTGGACAAGATGTCTGTCCATCACAGGATGAGAGTAGTGCATGTAACTCGAAAATAACTTTTATTCTGTAATTCATCTACACCGTCCTGTATAATTTCTTTGAAGTTCAGATGACCGTAACATTGTTCTTCTAGCCTGAACTAAATTACTGTTCTCTACTCTCCAGGCTAAAACAGTAACTAATCTTCCAAATAGAAGCCCCTGTCTATTTCAACATGTCATCAGTTGTCATAAATTAAGATCAAAGGTCTGTCCTTAGACTGGTCACTGGCTATGACCCAATGCCCATTAGAGCCAGCTGGAGAAGGATCCAGAAAACTAGTCCAGCAATCGTACTTCATATGGCATGTATAAAAACGAGGACATGATATGAAGGCATGTTTTCCTGGTATAAATAGAGTTTGAGCTCTAGGCACCAGCTATGATAGACAATTCTGGTGTGACCCAGGATGAAGAGGTATGGGGTGGATCATTCGACAGCGAAGGTGGATCAAACCCCGGAATGTTGCTCATGGCTCTTGTTAAGACGACCTTTAAATAGTAGCAAGCGGGAGAAGAGAGCCAGTCAATACTGAGTGGTAGAGCATCATAGGCAGAGAGGCTCCTGTGGGTGTCTTTGTTTGTGTGCAGAGACGGTCTCTCCATGGATAGTCTGGGGGACGTCGGAGAGCCAATAATATCTCCTTAGTCTTGTTACTCTCCTTCTGTGTTTTTGCTGTGCTGGTTAAGCAGGGAAAAGAGGAGGATTTGGAGAAAAGACCTTCTGATTGGAGCCTCCTCCTAGTGATTCAGCTTTTAGCATGAGGAAACAAAGACAGGCCTGGCTCCCGATCCAGTGCGTCAGCTGGCGCGCATAGCGCTAATGAACTCACAGACACCAGATCCATGATGACTGGGAGAGGTTCCGGCAGGGCCGAACCAACAAACAAACAGACTGAAGAAATGAGCGTACAAGCGGCAGCCTGTTTCAGCATCTATCAAGGGGAGATGTGCCCATTGCAAAATCTGCAAGCTTTTCCTTACTCTCCTCAGTTAAAATCACCATCTTAAGCAATTCACGGCTAATCCACGCAAAGGAGAATTAGGGTCGATTCTAGGTCCTGCCACAGGTTTTTACACCACGTTACCCCCAAGGTGGATGTTTCTAGAATGTTCTAGGGGTGCAGCTCAATATTTATGCAATATCTGGTCTTTTTCTGAGTTCTTCAGATTTTAGTGCAAAAAAAAGGATTGCAGGCCTACCAATAGGACAGGTGACAGAAATACATGATAGGGGTCCAGAAGGAGTACAGACTGACAGGTATGGTGATATCAGTGTTTTCACCCTGTACTGATGCCCATATGCCAGTCTTCTGTTTCTGGTTTGGTTATAGAGATGAAACGGTATGAAAATTTAATATCACAATTATCGTGACCAATATTATCACGGTTATCAGTATTATCGCAGTGTTGTTATAATGTTCAAAAGGTACTGATACACAAACTGGAATAATTTCACCAAGTGTAATCTTAAAAACTACAAATAAAGTGGAACCAATAAAATGAAACTATAACCAATTTTTTATTTTTTTTTTAAACTCAGAATTTTTTCCCCTCAATGTGGCCCTAGTACTCCGTTGTAGGAAATCCATGCCGATAAAGGAAGTAAGCTGGCTTAAAGTGCTCCGTTTCAAGAATATGCTAATACAAACATACATGGAAATCACTCTTAATAACACACAAGCAAAAATTGCCAGCCCCATTACACCAGTGACAACATGAAATGTTTTTATAAGAATCGATAACACTGGATATTCAGTTTACATTATTGACAAGCTATTACCAAGTTAGACGGACAAACCATGACATTCTCCCCCATTCCGAAGTCCCCAAATCATGCATTGAGCTAAAAGTTAACTTATCTTGCATTTGCTATAAGGTAGAGAGTGGTGGTCACAAAGATAACGTACAAGAGTAGACGTGTTGCCCCCTTTGCAGATACTTTCTTTCTGCATTTTTTGCAGACAGCGTTGCAATCTTCAATCAGTTTTCCTTCTACAGTCGTATAAAAGCCAAAATAGGACCACAGCTCTAACCTAGTCCTCCAGAAGGCTGAAAGAAAATTTTCTCATGCACTCTCGCTGCTTTCCGCAATGTTTTCAACACAAAACAAGAGAAGGGTCTGGCTGCAGATGCTCTTGGGGTCATGGGATTTCCACATTCCTAAGTTCGCATAAAGTCATAGACGTCACGTCTGGCCCAGCAGTGGAGGTCCTCCTAGCAGAGATTGCGCAGTGTTCTGCAGCCAGATGCTTTTGCTAACATTGGTTAATGCTGCACAGTACTTAACGTAATGTAGCGCCGGCGAGATGGCACTGTACATATGACAGGTCCCAGTAACAGCTCAAGAGCATGTTGGGAAAATTGTAAATAGCTCCTGGTTCTGTCATTGTTAATACTTGTTGTGTTCCTGATTGTCGTGGGTGCCCTTGCTTGTGTCTTGTGTGAACCCTGTGTGGTCCTCACCTGAGTCTAATAAATGTGTTAATTACCCACCGTGTGTGTGCCTTGCACTCCTGCGTCACACCTCCCTGTGTTTGCCAGTCATGCGAGCTTGGTGATTGATGGATTCCTGTGTTAGTTGTTTTAATGGCTTAATAGAAAGGTGTTGTTTTCCCACTGAAACTGAGTCTCCTCGTTTCTAACCATTGCTTCGCTGCCCTGGTTACAGTTTCTCAAGGCATGATAATCAGCTGCGGTGTTAACGGTAAATAAAATTCGAAACGGTAATACTAACCATCAGAAAATTTACCGTGGAACAGGTAACCTTTTCATCCCTATTTGGTTAAACCAATCTTACACAGCCTGAAACAAATAAGCCTGTTCCTCAGCTCTGCTTACATTTGATACAGTTTTTGACCAAACTGCCTTCTTGAATAATACACTTATTAAAAGAATAACACATTCTTAGCTCACAAGCACGATCATTTCAGACATTATTAAAGTATTTCTGAAAAATTATGAAAGACGTGTGGCATGCAGTGAGGGAGAACAAAGTATTCTACACTCACCTAAAGGATTATTAGGAACACCATACTAATACGGTGTTTGACCCCCTTTCGCCTTCAGAACTGCC